>CM062294.1:389337982-389566891 GCA_031216915.1 Pictodentalium vernedei
AGTATTTCAGATGGCATAGTAAATAGCCTAACAGAGGCAGGGAGGGAGTGTATAGGAAGGGTGAGGGTCCCAACGAGAGAGCTTGGATACAGGGTTAACGAGGGACTGAAAAAGGCTATAAAAGAAAGGAAGGTAAAATGCGCTGCTTACAGAAGAAGTAGGAAGCTTAAAGGGGTGGATAACAATGACACGAGACTAATGAAAGGAGAATATGAACTGGCACGGAAAAAGGTGAATGAGATAAAGAATAATAATAGGAAGGAGCGCAATTGCAGTCTTGCCAGAACAATAAAGAAAACGGGGGGTTCGAGCTCAAACGTATTTTGGAACTGGGTAAATAAACGGGGGAAAAGTAGTGTGCAGAGTATCAAAGTGGATGGGGAAAGTACAGAAGATAAAGGCCGTATCGCTTCAGAGTTAGTCAAGCACTGGGAAAAGATAAACGATAGGCGATGGGGCAGTGGGTCCCCACCAAAAAGAAATACACTGGTGGAGGAGAACCTATCCAATCGTGTATGTAGCGAAATAACGGCAGAAGAAGTGCGGAACGTGGTCTCGAAATTAAAAAATGGTAAAGCGGGAGGGACTGATGAAATTCCGAACGAATTCCTCAAAAATGGAGGGGAGGCACTTATTGAAGTCCTGACAAACCTTTTCAACCTGGCTCTGCGAAAGCAAGAGGTCCCCAGAGAGTGGAGGGAAAGTAAGGTGTCGTTCATACACAAAAAGGGGGATAAGGAAGTTCTAGATAACTATAGGGGGATATCAGTTAGTAGTAACATCGGAAAAGTATTCTGTAAGGTCATATACGGTAGACTAGAGGAAGTTATTGAAGAGAAAGGTTTTTTAGGAGAAATTCAAAATGGTTTCAGGAAAGGACGAAGAGTCACTGATCACCTATTTACACTCACCCAACTGATAGAATCAACAAAGGCTGAAAAGAAAAAGATGTTTCTGGCATTTCTAGATGTGAAAAAAGCGTACGACCGAGTGTGGAGGGAAGGTATGTGGCGAAAGCTCGAGGGCATCGGACTGGGGGGTGACTTTGTGGGAATCATGAAAGCACTGTATACAGATGTGCAAAGCCAACTCAGTCTAGGGAGTATCACTACAAAACGAGTCCCTATGGATATAGGCCTCAAGCAGGGGTGTATCTTTTCACCGATTTTGTTTGCATTGTATGTTAAAGATTTAGGGGACGAACTAATTCAGAGTGCGGAGGGGGTAAATGTTGGAGACATAAAGATACCAGGCTTATTCTTTGCGGACGACATGGTGTTAATGTCTAGAACTGAACAGGGGCTAGAGAAACTGCTGGAAATTGTTGGTAGATATGGGAACACTTGGCGGCTAGAACTAAATGAAAATAAAAGCAAGGTAATACCCGTTGGACGCAAGGTAGATATGACGAAGAGATGGAGAGTGGGGGAGTTCTCAATCCCCGAAGGGGAAAGCAAACAAATCACTGTAGGAGAAACGGGAGAGTATGAGTATCTAGGGGTAAGCATAAATATAACAGGAAGAGGGGTGTACAGAAATTACTCAGCCAAACTGATTCTGAAGGGGAAAAGAATTCTGAACCAACTAAAACTTTTAGGGAAAAATAGTTTCAACAAGGTCTTTGTGGGGAAAACACTGTGGGAGAGGGTGGGTTTACCAAGTATAACGTATGGCACGGACGTGATTCCATTAAACCAAACCGTTATTAAGAAGTTGGAAAATACTCAAAATGATGCCGGCAGATGGATAACAGGGTCGAGTAATGCTGCAGCTTTGGAAGCAGTAAGGGGGGAGCTTGGGTGGATGAAAATCAAGGACAGGGTAGATTTGGGAAAACTGTGTTACTTTAACTACTTGAGAAACCTGCCTGACAACCGGTGGTGCAAATTGATGCTCGATACCATTTGGAATTCTAATATAGAAACGGGGTGGTCAAAACATGTGAGGGAACTAATGGACAATTACTCTATAGAGGTCACAAACATAGAAGTAGGAATGAAAGAAGGCAAAAGGTTTGTCAAAGAGAGAGTCATGGAAGATTGCAATCGAAACTGGCGAGCAGGGGTTAGCGTGAAAAGATCACTGCAGGGGTTACAATATAAAGAAAAGCCAGCTTTTGAGAAGTACCTAGATGGCACCTTTGGAGGGTCACTGCTGTTCAAACTGAGATCAAGATCACTGGAGCTTCGGGGAAAAATTGGGAGAGATGGGGAAAAGGGATGCCAAATGTGCCACTCTGGAGTAGTGGAGACCCTGGAACATTTTCTCTTGGAATGCCCACAGTATATACCTCATAGAATAAAATTTACTGGAAGAATAATGCAGAAGTGGGGTGAAGAAACAAAGGATAGATGGCTGAAGGGGGACACGAGGGAGAGGGTAGGAATGCTTATTGAAGAAATTGAAAAAGAGGAAGTGAGGGACACTATTAAGCAGTTTATATCTGAATGCTGGGAGGAGAGGAGGGGAAGAGGGGGTGGGGTGCAGGGGGAATGATGGCCTTCTCTTATGAGGACCGCGACAAATCAGCGGCTGGCCAAAGAGTTATTATTAATTATTATTAATGCGGGTCCCTTTATGCACTGAATGTGGCCACATTTATTGAATTCTAAAGTTTAAATTTTATTCCCATGTCATTGGCATATCAACCCAAGTCAGCTTAATTCAGTAAGTGTTCTTTAGTGTTTGAGTAACTAATTAAACTAATGTTGACATTTTATTCTAGAAAAGAGGCACTTACGGCATGGTTTCAAGGGAATTAGTGGCCCATACGTCCCCACAGTCACAGTTTGTGTATTATTTGGCCCATTTCCCATGAATAGATAGAGGATATCTACATGTACGCTGTTTTACTGAATATCGGGAATTATCTCATGAGTGTGGACCTGAAAGTTTTATTTTTCATGAGCGCTTGTGCCAGTGAAAAATAATACTATCAGGTCCACATGAATGAGATAATGAGATAATTCCCGACATTCACTAAAATAGCATAGATTTTCTTTTTATTATATTCTACAGGACATTTTACTGCGCAATATTCTGCCCTATTCAACTTCAAGCAGTTACAAGAAAATAACAAAGCTCTGCTAATCATTTCTTCAAGGCAACATTCAAAGCGAAGTCATGCGCCGTCGTTCTGCAGATTGTTTCTTCAAGGTGACGTTCAAAGCAACATCATGCACTGAAGCATGACGTCATTTAGGAAGCCACTGAGGGATATTTCTCGATGTCCATCGACTCAATGGATATCAAGAAATATCTTTTAGATAATCTGCGATAATTCACAGGCTAACATATAAAATTTAATTCATTTGATAATGTTTGATATTTTAATTTTTAGCTTAACTTGACAATGCAATGGTGTCAATGCAGGGTCAGGGAAGATTTGGCCCTGGGAAGATTCGGCCGGGAAGATTTGGCCTTGGTAGTCGACGGAATCATCTCACTTTGAGTTTTATTTTTTTAAATTTATATTTTATTCAGTTATTTTTAAAAGTTATTATTTGAATATATTTTAATGATTTTTTATCAAAATGTTTTATATTTTGTGGAAAAAAGAATTTCTTTTTATTAAAATTATTTTTTCTATTTTGCAGAGAAAAAATTTTTTTCTTACCTTTTTGTTTGAATGTAATCCATTTATTTTGGTTTGGTTTTGAACAAGGAAATAGAATCGCTATGGACGAAGTATAGAGACAGCAATGTTAGAACGACTGAATTCCTCCTTCATGCAAATAAAATTTATAGACTTGGAAAAACTTCCAAGAAATAACTTTTGTAATTACATCTATATATCTTTATAACATTATACTCGTAACACCACAAGTGTTTTGTATGACATTATATATTTATGTGTATGATATGTAAAATTACAGTGTTTGAGGTTTTGTGTTTTTAAGGTGCTATATAAGAAAAAGAAATTTGTTACCCCTGCATTTTTGATATATATGTAGTGATCTCCGCCTATGTCTGTACGCTCCTTTTTATGAGCTATAATTTTGAAACTTACCATACTTCCTAAGTATGGCATAGAGATGACAAAAATAGTTTAGTTTGAATTTTTGTCACCAGGTGGTGCCACCTGAAGACTGAGTTAAAATACTGCTTCCAACAAAGGCTCCTAGGATATGCAATTTCGGTTCTTTTAAGTGTGTTTATATGTTCCAGTAGGGTGTCTAGATGTGCATAAAGGTTTCAGATTTTTTATTTGACCCCATGTGGTACCCGTAACGCCACTTCTGTTGTTGGAAAATTGGTTTCCAGCGAAAGGCTCCTAGGGGTTTTAATTCGAAGCATTGAAAGTGTGTTCATATATTTAGGAAGGGTCTCTATGTGTGCATAAACATTTGGAATTTTTGATGCGGCCCCATGTGGCGCCACTTTTATAGTTAGAGAATCAGTTTCTGGGGAAAGGCTCCTAGGGGTTTTAATATGAAATGCTGAAAGTGTGTTCATATGTTCCAGTAGGGTCTCTAGAAGTGCATAAAGGTTTCAGATTTTTGATTCAGCCCCATGTGGCATCCGTAGCTCCACTTTCGTCTTTAGAGAATCAGTTTCCGACAAAAGACTCCTTGGGGTTTTAATTTAAAATGCTGAAAGTGTGTTCATATGTTCCTGTAGGATCTCTAGATGTGCATAACGGTTTTGCATTTTTGATTCGGCCCCATGTGGTGCCAGCAGCACCACATTTGTCATTAGAGAATCGATTTTTAGTGAAAGGCTCCTAGGGGTTTTAATTAGAAATGCTGAGAGTATGTTCATATGTTGCGGTAAGGTCTCTAGATTGGCATAAAGTTTCAGATTTTTGATTCTGCTCCAGGTGGCACCCGCAGTGCCACTTTTGTCATTAGAGAATCGGTTTCCGGCAAAAGGCTCCTCGGTGTTTTAATTCGAAACATTTAAAGTGTGTTCGTATGTTGAGATAGGGTCTCTATTTTTTTTTTTTTTATGCAGCCCCTATGTGGTGCCACTTTTGTCATTGGAGAATGTAAATTAATTTGTGACTATCGTGATGGCATATTGAAAATGTGGGGATATTCTCTTTTGTGTGCTTTCCACACAAATGACACCATTCCAGCTGTTATTGTTACAAAAATCGGTTTCCACTGAAATGCTCCTATGGTCTTTAATTTGAAACCTTTAAACTATGCTAAAGTGTTCCGGTAGCATCTGTAGATGTCCATAAAGGTTTCAGAATTTTTATTTGACCCCAAGTGGTTCTAGTTGAACTGCTTTTATTGTTATAAAATCGGTTTCCAGTGGAAGGCTCCTTGGAGTTTTAATTTGAAATGTAGAAAGTGTGTTCATATGTTCCAATAGGGTCTCTAGATGCGCATAAAGGTTTCGGATTTTTGATTCAGCACCGTGTGACAGACGTTGCGTCACTTTTGTCATTAGAGAATCGTTTTTTTTGGCAAAATGCTCCTAGGGATTTTAAATCGAAATGGTGAAATCTTGTTCATGTGTTCCAGTAGGGTCTCAAGATGTGCATAAAGGTTTCGGGCTCGGGCTTTTGATTTGGCACCATGTGACACCCGTAGTGCCACTTTTGTCATTAGAGAATCGGTTTTCAGCGAAAAGCTCCTAGGGGTTTTAATTCGAAATGCTGAAATAAGCCACGTTGCCCATTTTAGAGAGGGTTTGCACCTCCCAAGCACTGGTGACTGGGTCCTATTTTACCAGCAAAAAAGAGCCTGTTTACCGAATTGAAAAGGCACTGCTTCACTTCCCGGGGTTCCTGCAGGGATCAAGAATGCAAATGCGGGGATGTACTATAGTGTGCTTTGCACACAAATGACACCATCTAGTTTACTTTGAAATTCCCACCTCTGATATTCCATAAATTCAAATTCAATATATACAAATTATATATCAAAATGAAGGTTGTGGTGTATAGAACACTAAAAATATAGGAAATCAACTCAGAGAGTTGACAGCAGGCAACAAAGGTTCCTGGAAGTCTGCTACCATATTCATACCAGAACTGATAATAAAATAATATTTCAGAAAAGCAACTCATGGCCAAATGTGATCCCAAACTGTCGGCTTTGTTTACATTGCAGGTTCCTTTCGATTTCCGGTCAAGGTCATCGGATGGAAAAAGCATCGATATACAATGCCGTCTAAAATCAAATAATGAGAAAGATCGCCTTAATACAGCACACAATTATTATATAGAGACTGCACAGTTGCCATTTTCTATGCAAGGTATCATGACATCTGGAGAACTTTCCTGTAATTACAATTTTGTTTTTTGATGGAAATTTGTAGTATCGAGTGATTTGCGCATGTCTGTCGAACATGGAATCTATCTTCAATAAAAAATGCAGACAGTGTTGTCCTTTTCCCAAAACAGTCCTATTGCTGCATCTCAAAAGTGTTTTGAATGCCTAGCTTTGTTATTATTATTATTATTATTATAACTGTCAGCCCCCCAACATACTAACTCCACACAAGCAGGATTAGCATTGGTTGAAGACAAGTGCGCCATCGATGTACAGTACACCTTAGTACATAATGCCACCATGCCCCCACGTGAGCAATGGGGAGAAGTGATTTGCCCAAGGACACAACATGGTTTCCACAGGTGGGATTTGACCGAAGACCTCTCGTCTTGCTGTCTGCACCTCTACCTACTGTGCCACCACACCCCCAGCTTTGTTATTGGATATCTATTCAGAACGAATGTAGGACGTTTCGGACACGGACGTTTCGGACCGGACGTTTCGGACTAGGACGTTTCGGACAGAAATATTGGACAGGGCGGACGTTTCGGCCAGAATGTATTTGGGTGTACTTTTGAGATTGTTCTCTTGTGGGTGGAAGGGAGGGGGAGGGGGTGGGGTGGGATGTAAATTGTAAAATGAAAATGAACAACATTTGAAAGTTTTATAATTTTTTAAAACTGTCATAAAATTTACCTGATATTATACATAGCACAACAAACATGAACATTTAAAAACAGGTTATAACTAATATTACAATAGCAAAACAATAGCACAATACAATTCTAATGTTACTTGTTGTTTCTGATTTATATAGTTTATAGAAATTACAAAGAACTAGAAAAATAAAATTTTCATGCTGGTGGCTGAACATTTCGCTATAAAAATTTAGTAACAGATTACGGGTTATAATTTAGAATGAAAAGTTTGGGTTTTTTTCACTTTTTCAAGTCTCTTTTAATTTATATATAATATAAATTACAAGGAACTGGAAAAAATAAAATTTCTATGCTTTTAAATGAATATTTAGAATATGAATATTTAGCTATAAAATTTAAGTATAGACTACCGGAAATAATTTGTCATGCTACTGGTTGGGTATACTTTTCCAAGTCTCTTTTAATTTATATATAATATAAATTACAAGGAACTGGAAAAAATAAAATTTCTATGCTTTTAAATGAATATTTAGAATATGAATATTTAGCTGAGAGAAAGAAAGTAAAACAGATGCCTACAATTGTGTTTTTGATAGTAAACTGAATGAATGGAGTATGATACATTGTAGCTTTATTTCAAAATTTTTCATCAGTTTGCATTACCACTATGTTTTACAAAAAGGCTCCCCCCCCCCAAAAAAAAATTCCCTAATAAGCAAAACTCTTTTGTAACAAAAATTTGTGCAAAATTAAATAAATTGAAAACCCACTAACAATATCCATATAAAAATATCCACTAAAAATTATATAAAATATAAAAAAAGTCCGAAACGTCCGGGGTCCGAAACGTCCTAGTCCGAATCGTCCATGTCCGAAACGTCCGGTCCGAAATGTCCTAGTCCGAAACGTCCGTGTCCGAAACGTCCGTCCACCATTCAGAACACAAAGCACATTTGGCCACAGGTTGTTCTTCCAGGAACCAGTAGTGCCTGATGTCAACTGTGAGTTGATTACATATATTTTTTTCTGTTCTATACCTCCCAACCTTCATTTTGATGTATACTCTCCCGAAAAAGAAAGTGTGCATGCTAAAAAAATAACACTAAAAAAAGATATATATCATTTTCATTCATGGAAATTTTATTCAATCACAGATAAATCAATTTGTGATCAACACGAGAAATTTCATTACGCTACGACGAATACTCTTGGTGCCATGTAGAGTCAAAGATATTAAGGGTCAAACACAAAAGTCACACACTCAATATCTGGTATGACCTCCGTCTGCATCGACTACTGCTGTGCATCTACGCCTCATGGAAGCGAACAAGTTAGTATGGAAGTGTTGTGGGATGTTGTTCCATATTCTGATAAGCTGTCTTTGGACACAAGCGTTGACAGTGCATGGGGAAGCCGGCGTAGCTGACGTTTCATTTCATCCCATACGTGCTCAATGGGTGAGATATCGGGCGATTGTGCGGGCCAGGGAAGAACATCCACTTGTTGTTGCTGCAGATACTGTTGAACAACACGAGCTGTGTGGGGTCGGGCGTTGTCCTGCTGTAGAATGACGCCGGGGCCGTGACGTTGCAGAAATGGGACAACAACAGGTGTAAGCACTTCATCACGATATCTGGCTGCATTGAGATTGCCATCACTAATGACCAGCTCAGTTCTGTTACGGGCAGTGATGCCAACCCACACCATGAGAGACCCTCCCTCATAACGGTTTCGCTCCACGACACATGGATCTGCTTAGCGTTCGTTTCGACGTCTGTATACTCTCTGGCAGCCATCTGATGATGAAAGATGGAAACGATATTCATCTGTGAATAAAACACGTCGCCACCAGTGTAAGGGATGCCTGAGATGTTGTCTACACCACTGCAGTCGAGCACGACGATGACGTAACGTCAAAATCGGACGAATTGCAGGTCTTCGAGGACGTAAGCCGTATTCTCTCAGCCAGTTGATTACTGTTTGAGGATGTATCCGTCTCACGTTAGGGATGTTCCTGGCTGTCGTCGTTGCCGTTTGTTGCCGGTTCCGGAGATGGACGACACGGATATACCGATCTTGTGCAGGGGTGGTAACTCGGAGTCTCCCAGAGCGGGGTCGGTCTCGAACGTCATCATGTTGTGCATGTCAATGAACTAGCCTGTCTACAGTGTTACAGTGGCAGTTAAAATGCTGGGCAACCTCTCTGTGTGTTCTGCCAGCTCTAATCATACCCAGGGCAAGGAGACATTGATTCATTGTCAATCTTGACATGCTAATGTGGAGTCGTTTTTACAGCAGCGCAAGTTTGAATGTGAACGATAGGAAGGCCTTACTTTAGTGTTTAAATACCCAAGGATTCACACTGCTGCATGAATTTTCAGACTCTCCATGTGCAAAACATGCCTTTTCACAAACGTGCAGCACGTCATTTAACGTTAATGCAATTTTAACGGGGAAAGCTGTTTTTGTGTTCAATATAACTTATTCATGAACAGCTTAACACTCTTTACACCTACGAAATTATTTTTTGGAGTTTGATCAATTTCTGCAATGCACACTTTCTTTTTTGGGCGAGTATATTATTTGTGTATATTTAATTTGAATTAATGAAGCATCAGAGGTGTAAATTACAAAAGTAAACAAATTTCCCTTACTTATATAACACCTTAAGTTGTGAAATAATATTATCTAATGTCATTGGAATTAATAAATGAATACCTTAAACCACTTGTCAATTGTCACTTGTCAATTAATTTGTCAATTGCCAAACCCCCAGACAGAACATGAATAGACCAATTAGCAGTCAATCATTCCGAGGTGTAAACAACTGAGAACAGTTACAATGGAGCTACCATTAGTTATACAAGAGACACTGATCAAAGTGAAGGCCGCCCTCTGGTTACATTCGCAAGAAACATCACATTCGCACCTCTGAACTCAGAGTGCAAGCATCCATCATCATTGATCATTCGCACCTCTGAACTCAGAGTGCAAGCATCCTAATTACAATCTTAATTATGGAAACACTGGAACTACCAGCGCGATTGAAGAGAACGATAGCAGCTCTGGGGGTCTCTTGCCCTATCACCTGGACTATCCAGGAGATAGGCAAGAGCGTTCATCTGAACCTTGAATTCAAGGTTGAAGAAGAGAAAGAATTACCACCCTCCTCGGGGAGAGGTAGTACCTTTGATGAGAGGATCCCCTCTCACACTGGTCCTCACCCGAGTAGGTCAGAAGGCCCTGAAAAGAGAAAGAGAAGAAAGAAGAGTCTGTCCACCAAGTGGAGGGATTCCTGACGCTTGGAGGCATTCTTGGAGATGAAGAAAGAGAACGGTGAGGAAAAGAAAGAGCCAGAGGCGGTCACCACTTCCCCTCCCACTCCCACAGACAGCCCCATCCAAATACCGGCTTCCCAGCCGGTATTGTCGGATGTGGAAGAGTCAGTGGAGACTGAGGTGGAAATGGAAGCTGCCTTCTCGCCTCTTCCTGATCCCCACTCGCCTCTTCCTTCTAAACCCGAATGCCAGGACGCGGACGACAGGCTGGAGAACATCTTACGGGAAAACAAAATACAAGGAGATCTTCACAGGCAAGAGATGGACAGGAAGTACCAACTACTCCTCCAACAAATCGAATAAGCCAATAAACTAATAGATGCCAGAAACCTACAACAACAAAAAAAACAGCAATCACCCACAACCACTCCAGACTCGGCTAGGACCAGACCCTACAAAACTCACCAACCACCATCAGAAAGCCCACCAACAACACCAACTACCACTGTCGCTCCTTCCAAACCTCCACCTCTGAAAAGAAGCAGAAAAGACACAAGTGCCGCTAACAACCCACAACTTCTCCTCCTTTACCACGGTCTGACACTTCAAAATTCTACAGCTAATGAGGGTCGAAAGGGGCTTGCTCTCTAAATCGTCCCTGCGTGCCTTTGGCGCGCAAAACCATTTAATTCAGTTACATTCGCACCTTGGACTCCGAGGTACTAACAACTTGACAATGGAGCTCCCAATTGTAATCCAAGAAACACTCTGGTCAGAGTGAAGGCTACTACTGCTACCACCTGGAGTATCCAGGTGCTCAAGGGTAAAATTCACCTGAAAGTGGATTTTGAGAAAGAAACCGAACCGATGTCCTTGGAGAGATGTAGCACCTTTCGTGAGGGGATTTCCCCTTGCACTGGTCACCCTCCAAGTGACACAGACTTGCTGGATGATGCCAAAAAGACAGAAACCTCCAAGATCAGGAAGAAAAGAAAAAGAAAGAAGGGACCTTCCGCCAGACGACGCGATGCCCACCGACTGACGGAGTTCATGGAAAAGAAAAGGACGGAAAAGGAAGAGAGGGAGGCTAACCATGGCATTGAAAGCTCAATGCCTGCTCCCCCTGGCCGTTCCACATTCAGCTTGATTCCTTCCACTCCGGTGGAAGGTCCGGAGGACGCTGGTTCGCCAGGTAACAGTCCTATCTCTAGCCCATCACACTCTTCCTCGGAAGAGGAGATGGACGAGGAAGGTCGGTTTGTGGAGCAGGAAGTTGAGTCGGACATCGCACATGTCGCTAAACCCGCTCTTACTCTTCCTGCCTTTTCCAACCGGGACACCATCCAGAAAGCAAACGCCGCAGAGTCCGTGGAAAGCATCCTAGGAGAAAAGGTCAGAGATGACTGCCACCGAACATTCCTATTAGCCACAATCAAAAACTTGGAAAACCACGGGCTCAACAAAAAGTAGTTCAGTGTAGCAATAGAGAGTGTTAGCAGCCACTACCTATGTACAATGCCAAGGAGCTCTTCACCACCTGCAGCTTCGAGGGCTAGACCTTACGAACCAATTCATCCCTCCAACACTCCTCCTTCAACACTACCAAAGGAGGTATCACTAACGCAGCCACCTCCTAAGAAAAACAGACAAAAACACGGATGCCGCTAAGTACCTTAACACATTCCTCCTTTACAACGGCCAGACAAAACCAAATCACATTAGTTAAAGATGGTCAAAAGAGGCTTGCCCCACAGCGTTCCTGCCCGCATTCGGCACGCAAAAACCATTTCATTTCAAGGCCACCCTTGCTACCACCTGGAGTATTCAGGTGTGCAAGGGAACAATTCACTTGACAGTGGATTTTGATACTAAGACAGAACCAACGTCCTTGGAGAGGTGTAGCACCTTTTGTGGGGGGATTTTCTCCCACACTGGTCACCCTCCTAGTGACTCGGACAAGCTGGATGAAGACCGCCGGAGCAGTACAGCCACCACCAAGAAGAAGAGGAAGAGAAAGAAAGGACCCTCCACCATACGACGAGATGCTCGCCAAATGATGGAGTTTCTGAAGAAGAAGAAGAAGAATGCAAGTGAGGCTGTCATAGGGTCGACACCTGTCACCCCTGACCAATCCCTGTCCAGCCCGGTACCCCCTCATAGGAGGAGGGCCCGGAGTACTATGGTCGTCATGTGACAGATCAATCTCTAATCCATTAGACTCTTCATCTGAAGAGGAGATGGAGGAGGAAGATCTGTCTACGGTACAGGAAGTTGCCCCAGATGACGCACCTTCCACCCCTCCAGCTCTTGCTTCCCCGGTTTCTTCGGTCCAGGAATCTGACCAGGAGGAGAGCATCCCAGACTCTGTGGAGGCATTCCTCAGGAAGGAGATCCAGGACGATACTGTCTGAGTGCCATGAGACGTTCAACTTCTATGCAGAAAGAGCAGCTACACCTCTCACAATAATACATGTAATGAATATTGTTCAGGCTAGTTCAACATAAAATAAGATTTGTTGTCAAGTTATGAGCAATTTCAATGTTTTGGGGTATTTCGTACATGAAAATTGAAATGTACGCTGGCACAGCGTTAACATATGGAAATGATTCAGGTGTATCTAATCTTGCAAGACACCAAATATTAGAATCTAAACCAAAATTTGTTTGATATGTTCATTTGAAAGAGTTTGCACTTGATTAATGCAGACTTGTTCGGATGTTCCTACCGGACAAATTACTTTAACGAAAATAGTCAGGGCCAGGGAGTCCCACTAAATACCAAATCTGACTTGAAATACCAAATCTGACCCTCCATAATGTAATTATATATATTTCTCAATTAATTTCTTGCTATTATGGGTGTTCAGTAATGATAAAAAATATTTTAAATGAAAAAAAAAAATGAAAAAGTGCCGGAAAATATTTGTTTTTAGGTAATAAGTTCCATTATTGAGGTCGTTCTCACGTTCATTTTGTGCTCCCAACTGCCTCCCTATTCCCATACTTCCTCTCTCCTCCCAACACTTGGACCATCCACCTTGTCGAATGCTAGTAGTTTTGGCATCAAGTAGTTTCGGCACTGAGTCGTTTCGTCACTTGGCCAAGTCGTTTTGGCACCACTTCAGGTCGATTCGACACCGAGTCGTTTTGGCACCGAGTCGTTTCGGCACTTGGCAATTCATTTTACTGTGGACAAAACAAACAATAAAACATTTCTGATAACAAACTTTATTTTAACAAACTTTACTGCAGTATGGAACAATAACAATTAATAAATAACATTTACAGCAGCACAAAAGAAAAAATAAGATTGATACGGCATGCAGGAATATTATAACTTCCTGACTTTAAACAAGACCAAGAATTATTCAACATAAATATACAAGAAATATACTGTCATTCTAACGTGAGTAGAAAACAATATTAATCAGTATCACGACAAATCAAACAACGAATAAACACACAGCATGTAGGAATGATAAGAACAATAACTTCTTAATGAGAGGGCAAGTGTGTTGAATAATTCTTGGATTTGAAAACTACTGAAGTGCAGTTATTCTGAATAGGGTTTAGGAAGAACATTCAAGTGACTTCAAAATAACTGCCAGTCAATTGTTTAAACAAAACCGAGAATTATTCAACATACTTGTATGTCCCCTTTAATCAAGAAAATGAACAATAAAGTGGTAATAAGAATATTCAGTATCACATATAAGGCCCATAAATTCCTGCACATTTTTTTAATAGTTTGATAGTACTGTTATCCCCCTTTGAATATTTGTCCCAGAGTTCAAAAACTGTCCTTGTGTTTTTGTCACATCTTTTCTCTGCCGGCATTGTAGCTTATCTTCTGACAGAAGTGTGATTAACAAAGGGATTGATGTTGCCTCTTTGTTTTTGAAGAACTCTGACAATCGACAGAATTTGTCCCCATTATATACAAAATGATTTCCTTTTAACAACACATTTCTAAAGCACCGAAAATGGCAAACTGTGTTTTCCTGTGAAAACATCAATGGATGGCAATCAAAAATCAACTGAACAATAACCAACAAAAGCAAACACACTTCCGAAATCAGGTGCTGTAACAACTTGACTGAAGTGACGAAACGACTTCGACCCAGGTGCCGAAACAACCTGAGAACTGATGCCGAAACAACCCAGTGCCAAAACGACTTGACACCACCTTGTCTTGGTATTTGAGTTAAAAATACTCTGGAACAATATAACAATAACATGATTTTGGAGGGCATTATGGTTCATTTGCGGCCCTGCAGCAATGATGAATAGCCCGAGGGTTTATTAAAGGCCCGAGACGAAGTCGAGGGCCGTTAATAAGCCCAAGAGCTGTTTTTCATTGCTGCAGGGCCGCTAATGAATCATGATGCCTGACAACAATTATGTTATTACTATTATTACCACTCCCTGTTACAGCTAACCGCACAAGGGAATTGCTGGTAAAAATAATCAGTAAGTCGCTTCGATATTTCTGTTTCGATCGCGCGTTCGACTTCCGTTCGGAAATACAAAGGGACTTCATCCGAATGGGAGTAATTCATTTGACCATGGAATCTAAAAATAGCTGGGCCACGGGCCGCTAATGGCTATTTATACCATTATCCGCCCGCGGCCCGGCTTCGTCGAATGACGTCCCTGAAATTATGGAGTTTTAACAGCCCTACAAAATCATGTTAATCTACTAGTAACTTATAGATTTAGTGGTAATAATAAATGTTATTGTGTTGTAATGCGAACTGCAGCAGTATTCAGTAAGGCCATAACTTAAATAAGTTACGGAATGAGTTCAGTAAATTAGGTCCGAGTCTTTAGCGAGATTTTTGTAAATTTCACCACAAACTGTGAATGAGTTGAGGATTTTCGTAATCTATCCACCCATCCATCCCTACTCTCTCTAATTTTCTCAGAAATTTGCAAAATGAACTCGGTGATAATCTGTTGTATGATAAAACAAGTCACACGTCGGCGATTATAAGAGTCTATTTGAACCTGCCCGATAAATTGGATAATGCCAATGGAACTCATTCACTTACGACACCTCACTAATGACACCAAAACACAAAATTCGCAAAATTTTTATCGTGACTTTTTCATTTAAAATGATTTTTGAATTCACTAGATCACAGAATAGTAAGAAAGTAAGTAGAAAGTATCTTTAATTAATGTTTTTGGGGTCAGATTCGGTATTTCAAGTAAGATTCGGTCAGATTCGGTATTTAGTGACACCGGGGCCAGGTGCGTAAATTGAACGACAGTCGACACCGCCGACAGAACGTGAAAAGAACCAAAGCAATGTAGACTTCATAATAATCATCAGCCACGTTTTAAATGTATTTTTAGAGAATTGTTTGCAAGTTTACAGATTGACATACCTTTCGACTGCTAGCCAGGATCTATTTTAAGAACTTCTTCGAGTATTCACACATTTAAGAGCAAAATTCATTTATCTATTTATAGTAACAAGGAACTTGGTCGATGACTTCCTGTTGTGTACGAATTGCCACACGGAAAACGAAATAAAATAAAACCACTGACCATAAAACACAAATGGAATAGAGGCATGTGGCCTGCTTCACGGATGAAATGGTTTCGCGCGTCGAAGGCGCGCAAGGACGGTTTGGGGGCAAGCCCCTTTCGACCCTCTTTAACAGTATGTGATTCGGTTTGTCTGGCCTGGCCGTGGTTTATAAAGGAGGAAAGTGTTAAGATGCTTAGCGGCGTCTATGATTTCGTCTGCTTTTCTTAGGAGGAGGTGGCTGAGTTGGTGATACCCCCTTTGGTGGTGTTGAAGGAGTGGTGGAGGGCTGACTCGGTTGGTAAGGTCTGGCCCTCGCAGCTGCCGGTGGTGAAGAGCTTTTTGGTGTTGTTCTCAGGTAGTGGTTGCTGAGACTCTCTAATCCTATTCTGAGCATGTTGCCTTTGCACCCGCGATCTCTCAAGGCCTTAATATGGGCTTGTAGAAATATAAGGTGGTCGTCGTCTCTGGCCTTTTCAACTAGGATACTTTCCATGGACTCCGCGGTGTTTGCTTCCTGGATGGTGTCCCGGTCGGAAAAAGCAGGAAGAGCAAGAGTGGGTTTAGCGACATGTGCGATGTCAGCCTCAACTTCCTGCTCCACAAACAGACCATCCTCCTCCATCTCCTCTTCGGGGGAAGAGTGTGATGGGCTGGAGGTTAGACTATTACCTGGCGAACCAGCGTCCTCCGGACCTTCCACCCGAGTGGAGGGCACCGAGCTGGACGTGGAACGGACAGGGGTAGCAGGCATTGAGCGTTCAGTGCCATGATTAGCCTCCCTCTTCCTTCTCCGTCCTTTTCTATTCCATGAACACCGTCAGTCGGCGGGCATCGCGTCGTCTGGCGGAAGGTCCCTTCTTTCTTTTCCTTTTCTTCTTCTGGCTGTCGTGTGTCTGTGTTCGGCGCTTGTCATCATCCTTTTGCAGGTCCGAGTCACTTGGTGGGTGACCAGTGCGGGGGGGAAATCCCCTCACGAAAGGTGCTACACCTATCCAAGGACGTCGGTTCGGCTTCTCTATCAAAATCCACTGTCAGGTGAATTTTAAACCTACACGAAAATATCCTTTCAGTTAAGTCAGCAGGAAAGAATTGGTGGCTGCTTCTCACTGACCCCCTCATTTTGAAAGGAAACCATACGAATTCGGACTTTGGAGAGTTCGGATCGGGCACGGGACAACTCGCCGTCGGGACAACTCGCCGTACCCGAGGTGGGACGAGTCGCCGTGGAGTAGTAATTGATAAGCAACACGCGGCATAGGATTAAATTATCTTTATTAATACTCATGACTTATATAACAAGACAGGTTCAATATAACATATAATAATATAACATATAAAATAATAGTTACTAACATAACAAGATTAATCAGAGTGACAGTCGATTCGTTGAAATCAATGACAATAATTATTAATTAATACATTTTCAAGCAAATTTACTCCTTTACAGATCGTGCTAAGACAAAGGGGTACAGTGTGCACCTGTTCGTTGGAAATGAGTACGGGACAAGTCGCCGTCGGGACAACTCGCCGTCGGATGTAATTTATTCTCGCCTAACCGACAAGACAGGTATGCTGCCGGGAACGGATCAACTCACCCTCGGGTGGTGTCGCCCTCGGGTCAAGTCGCCCCGGGTCAACTCGCGCCGGGTCAAGTCGCCCCCAGTTAAAAAAAACGCAACTCTAGTTATATCAGCAATTTTTTTTTTATTTTAATACTATAATCTATTATTTACAACAATATTATGAAGTTCAGCCAGACCAGCATTTTTTATTTCAATAATATATATTTTATTATTTTACAATATAAATTACAATATAAAGTTGGTTACAGCACTCGTACAAAACACGTAAAGACACATTTATACTAATTAAACATGAAAATGTATTGAAATCGCCGAGAAATATATGACCCGAGGAATATCATGTGGAATGGGGAAACGTAGGTTCCGATTTTAATACATTTTTTGGAACTCAGGAAAAGACAAATGAAAGGCAAGATGCATTTCGTTTGTTTTTTTCCGAAGTTCAAGAAAATGTATTGAAATCGCAAGCGTTTTTCGCCGAGGGATATTTGACAAGGAATGGGGAAACGTAGGTTCAGATTTTAATACATTTTATGTTGATCAAGTTCTGAATAATGAAAATACACATGAGTTCAGGAAAATACTTGGCAGGTGGCTGATAAAAGTGATGCCAAATCAACACTTTTGAAAACATGATGATGTGTCGCAATAAGCCACACAATCAATCTCAAATAAACACCATCTGGTATGTGATTACTGTAAAAAACAAACAACTTGACGGTTAACAAAAAAATAATTCATCAAAGATGTTTTTGAAGGAATTCTGGACTCTTCGCCGGAAGACAACTTCGCCGAACGTTTTTTCGGGACAGTTCGCCGCAAAATTGGACGCTTTGCCAGAAAATGTATGCCAATTCGCCGATTACCAAGGACAATTCGCTGGATGATTTACAAAATTATTTTGGACGATTCGCCGGAACTTTTCTGGACGATTCGCCGGAAATAATTTTTCAAGTCAGAATAAATTAAGAAGATGGTCTTGAAGAGAGGGTTTTGAAGAATGAGGATACAAAATAAAACAAAGCATGACTTTCAACGTTTATTCATCTTTAGAAATGAGAACAAAACACTAAATACAACAGCACTAGAGTATTATTTACATTTATGGGGGTACATAGCACTGGAAAGTAACAGAACAACTAATAATCAAAGGAATACAGTTCCCCCCCTCCACCCCCCCCCCCCCCCCCCACAACGCTAAGATAATTTATACTTTCTTGCCGCAATATAATTTTCGGTGCTATATGCCCCAGTGGGATACATGGCACTGAAAATTATATTAGGACATGAAGTATAGCTAATAATCGAAAGAATACTCTCCTCCCCTACCCTTCCCCGCAACGCTAAGATGATTTATACTTTCTTGCCGTAATATGATTTTCGGTGCTATATGCCCCAGTGGGATGTATAGCACTGAAAATTATATTAGGACATGAAGTATAGCTAATAATCGAAAGAATACTCTCCTCCCCCACAATGCTAAGATGATTTTATACTTTCTTGTCGTAATATAATTTTCGGTGCTATATGCCCCAGTGGGATGCATAGCACTGAAAATTATATTAGGACATGAAGTATAGCTAATAATCGAAAGAATACTCTCCTCCCCCACCCTTCCCCGCAACGCTAAGATGATTTATACGTTCTTGCTGTAATGTAATTTTCCCCAGTGGGACGCATAGCACTGAAAATTATATTAGGACATGAATTGAAGTATAGCTAATAATTGAAAGAATACTCTTCTTCCCCCACCTTTCCCCGCAACGCTAAGATGATTTATACTTTTTTGCTTCCTCCACTCTTCCCCGCAACGCTAAGATGGAATTTTTTTAAAAAGTCTGGCGAAATGAACCTCCGGCGAATTGCGACTCCGGCGAACTGTGGGATGCATAGCACTGAAAATTATATTAGGACATGAAGTATAACTAATAATCGAAAGAATACTATCCTCCCCCACCCTTCCCCGCAACGCTAAGATGATTTATACGTTCTTGTCGTAATGTAATTTTCCCCAGTGGGATGCATAGCACTGAAAATTATATTAGGACATGAAGTATAGCTAATAATCGAAAGAACACTCTTCTTCCCCCACTTTCCCCGCAACGCTAAAATGATTTATACTTTTTTGCCTCCTCCACTCTTCCCCGCAACGCTAAGATTAAATTTTGTTTAAAAGGTCCGGCGAAATGAACCTCCGGCGCATTGCGACTCCGGCGAACTGTCCAGTCCGGCGAAGTTGTTTTCCGGCGAAGAGTCCATTCCCCTTTTGAAGAACCGCTATATTCAGTTTGAGTAATTCGTGTCAACTCGCTCCCTGTAGATTTGTTTTTTATTCAATCATTGTATCGTCTGCCTTCAAGATGTTAGTATGTTGTGTTTATGTGCTCCCTGTTATTCCATGAGTTTTCTATGAAAGGATTTACGTTTTTGATTCTTGGATTTTCTAAAAGGATGATTAAAAATTTTGAAGGTAAGTACTTCAGTTATTATTTTTCAGTTTTTCTCGGCAATTTAAACCCCCCAAAATTACCCCTCCCCCAATTTTGTAAAAAAAAATTTCCCGGGTCAACTCGCCCCCAATCGGGGGCGAGTTGACCCGGAAAAACTGACGGGGGCGAGTTGACCCGAGGGCGAGTTGACCTGGAACCATGCTGCCCACCCCACCTCCGGCCCTTCAGAGTTCCGTTAACTCACTTTTCAATAAAATCCAATACTTGAGGTTCATTGAAGACTTCCCACATGCCCTTGGAAATCTCCCCTGTAGCGCCATTATAGACCATAGAGGTTCACCGAAGACTACCACATGACATGCCCCTGGATGTCTTCCCCATCCCGCCATTATACATCACAAAAAGGGCGATACATTCAAATAATATCAATGCAGACATGCGTCTCCCACCCTCTGATAAGTAATGCTGTATCAGCCCTACCCCCCCCCCCCCCTCCCCAACCCACCCAATCCCAGAAAGTGCTGCCCAGTAAATATCACTGGAGTATTTATTTATTGGTGTTTAAGGTCACATATTTCTGCACAATGGGTAATTGTGACCGCAACGTGGAGAAAAAGTCAAGTCCGGAGATTGTGAGCGCACAGTGTTGACCAGAGTTGAGGGTTGTCACTAAAAAGTGTACTCCGACCCCGACCCCGACTCTGAAATTACCGACTCCAAAAATATTTATTTTTATAACTCTTTTATTAATGGATCAATTACACTGAAATTCAACATAAATGTACAGAATTGTGTGTAGTATACATAAAATCATATAAATGTTACAAAAAAATTATGATTTTCATTAAATTTACTTTTATTGAGTTTTGACTCACTAAAAAGTGTACTCGGTGATTTCAACGAAATTTCATTCTCTCATTCATATAATACATTCTTCCAGCTAATTTGTTGCAGTATTAAGAATATATACGTATTTTACGATGTCTAATGCAAGATTTATAATTAATATGGAAATTAATCGTGCTTAAAATGGAAATTTACTCGAATGAGATTCGCCGACTCCGACTTCATTTGAGGTTGCATGTAAAATTCAAACTTGCAGTTGGCGGATCAATAGTCAGGGGTTTTCCCGGACTGTGGTAACCGACGCAGTTAACATGCACGAGAAGGCGTTGAAAGTGATTTTTTCATAGGTAGTTTGTTGAACCCTTCTTTTTCTCAGTGAAATTTATGTCCAAGAAAGCCTACATCATGTATATTAAATTACTTTGTAACTTAGTGTGGAGATTGTGAGACAACATACTTTTCTAAAATTGACTTCTAACACCCACACCAAGAGAAGTTAGACACCACTTTTGTAATATAATTCCTGAGGGATCAGGTCGTTCCATCCCATGGTCGTTTCGTCCCAGGACGTTTCGTCCCATTTTGGGCGTTTCGTCCCATTTATTTTGGTCGTTTCGTCCCATGTAGATTTTTCACTTTGGTCGTTTCGTCCCATGTGGATTTTTCACTTTGGACGTTTCGTACCATCCGAGATTGACGTGAAAACGCCTAGCTTCCCTAATTTATATAAACTTATCTTGTTCTGTAACAAACGTGTAATTGTTGTTTGTTAGGTTGTTTGGTTCTTTTTTGTTTATGTGAATTTGTCGGTCAATCAAACAAACCATTATGGCTTTTGTTACTAATCTCAATGTGGACTCACAGTATTTTTTGTTTGTTTTCAATAATTTTGATAAGGATTGTAATTATATTTTTGTTGTTGTTAATTGAGTGAATAAGTCGTTCTGTCAAACACTTTTACTTGCTGGTTGTTGTAAGTACAGCCTTCTGTTGTGTGTGATTGATCAAGTCGGCTGTTTGTATAAACACCAGTGCGTCTCTTTGATATGTCTGTATGCGCATAATAGGACCGACTGCTGCCTTTCAAACCTAGGGGACTTGTTTTTATATGCTTGACTATATATTTTACAATATCCTTTTCGCTGAGCTCCTTAAGAAATACCATCGCACCCATAAGGGCGATAGGTTTGATGATGAGTTCAAAGAAAAAGTGTAAATAATAAACAATAATACCCGATTCGTCGTCGTTATATGTCCCGTTGCGACTTAACCCTTTAACAAATCGGTCAAAACTGCACAACAAATGAATGAGCCTGAAATGTCTTACATTTTCCTCAGTAAAACCATGCGTACATTATTGGAACTAACGGATCAAGCCGGTTCCAATGATATCCATATTTGCATAGTCTCACTGAGAAATAATCATAAAAATCAACCAAATTTGAGATTACCTAGCCAATCTCGGATGGTACGAAACGTCCAAAGTGAAAAATCCACATGGGACGAAACGACCAAAATGAAAAATCTACATGGGACGAAACGACCAAAATAAATGGGACGAAACGCCCAAAATGGGACGAAACGTCTTGGGACGAAACGACCATGGGACGAAACGACTAGAACCCAATTCCCGATTCTATATGCCTTCCGAGATATATAGCATTGGAAATTGTATTACGACCTTTGGGTTCAAATTCTTATTGAAAACTTACCTCCCCTGCTACTGATAGAAGCTAGACTCCTTCTCCATAATATAATTCCCGATGTTATTTGCCTCAGAGTCCAACTTCTAATCGAAAAAAAATACTACTACTGACAGACAATCGAAATGATGATTTCGCGCGCCGAAGGCGCGCAGGGACGGTATGGGGGACAAGCCCCTTTCGACCCTCTGTAACTGTATAGGATGGCTGTCACATGTCTAGGCGTGTTGAAGGAGGAAAAGGATCCGGTACTCAGCAGGTGTCTCCAGTTGTGGGTAGGCGGTCTCGTTGACTGATGTCGGTTGGACCCTCGGGTGAGGACCAGTGTGGGAGGTTGGGTCCTCTCACAAAGGTACTACCTCTCCCCGAGGGGGCAGTCGATCTGGATTTTCGGGCAAGTATAGTCTGCCGCTTCGAGGATGATTATGAGTGATGGCCATCACTGGCAAGTATAATCTGCCTCAGGCTGTCTCTGTTATAGATGGACTCTTTGAAGGAAAACAACAACGACCCCTTCCGGGGACCACCAAGAAGAAGACCCGAACTTCCCTGGTTCGGGGGCAGGCTTGCATTGTGGTCTTATTGGGCTGGGACAAAAAGATGCGCAATGCGCTTATAAAAAGGGGCGGAGGCGGGACGCAGGACCAACGCTCGCCTCCCTTAAAGTGGTTGACCACTTTTAGGGATGGAGCGGAGGATGTTCAGGAACCATGGGGGTGACTGTTTCCATAACGGTTAGACTGTCTGTAGCGGTTCTTGGGTGGCTGGTCCAAAAAACATCTTCTGTGTACCTGCTTAAAAGAAGAAGGTAGAATTAGTTTTCATTACAATATATAAACTGTAAAGATAAAAGTAGCACCTCTTTAGTTGCGTGTCCTTGTGGTATCTGCTGTGTGTGCGAGGAGAGTATGGAATGCACGAATCTTTACATTCGTAAGAGCAGTAACATACTCTCGTGTGGTATTGTGCTGTGTGTGTACTTGTCGCTATGGGGGAGAGTATGAAATGCACGAATCTTTACATTCGTAAGAGCAGTAACATACTCTCGTGCTTGGGACCCCAATCGTTCCCTATTTATTATTTAGTTTTAAGGTGCCGGGTCGCGAGCGTTTTAAGTGGGCTGAACTTCCTAGTTTGCAGCGGGACGGTAACAGGTCTAGCACACTAGACCACACCCGAGGGTGTTTCTTTCCTGTTGTGTCCTTCGCTGGAAGTGGCCTTATTTAGGTTAGTTTAAGTTTATTTGAAGTTGAGGGTGCCGGGGATCGCGATCGTTTAATGGGGGTTGAGCTTCCGAGGCTGTCAGCGGGAGGGCAACCGGTCTAGCACACTAGACCACACCCCGAGGGTGTTTCTTTCCTGTTATACCCTTTGCTGGTTGCGGACTTATTTATTTTAATTTAGTTTAGGGGTATTCTGGGGCGTCGGGGATCGCAATTCACCTTGTCATTCCCTAGTTTTTATTCGAGCGGCCTTATGTTTGGTTACAATTTTTGGGCTTTTGTCGGCTTTCGCAAATTGCTCCAAGTTCGGAGATTAGTTCGCTGTCGGCTAACCGGTCATGATTTTTCGCGGCCAGGGTGGCTAGGCGGTCTTTGATGGTGGGGATATCGACCCTGTCGTGGAGTGTTTTGATGGGTGTGTCCCATGGGGCACGTAGGGCAACTCTAAGCGCGTGATTTTGGACCCTCTGGAGCTTTCCCATATTAGTTTGGTTGAGGTCAGTTAGTATGATTGCACCGTATTCGAGTACTGGGCGCACAAAGGATTTGTATAGTTTGAGTAGGGTGGACTGGTTGGCTCCCCATGAAGTTCCCTTGAGCATTTTCAGTAAGTTAATTCGTTTGGTAGCTTTTTTCGCCATGTCGTCGGTATGTTTGTTGAAGGACAATTTTTGATCAATGGTGATGCCCAGGAATTTCGCTTCTTTGCATTCTGGGAGGACGTTACTTCTGTTGTTGGAAAATTGGTTTCCAGCGAAAGGCTCCTAGGGGTTTTAATTCGAAGCATTGAAAGTGTGTTCATATATTTAGGAAGGGTCTCTATGTGTGCATAAACATTTGGGATTTTTGATGCGGCCCCATG
The DNA here is from genome assembly GCA_031216915.1 of Pictodentalium vernedei. NCBI lineage: Eukaryota > Metazoa > Mollusca > Scaphopoda > Dentaliida > Dentaliidae > Pictodentalium > Pictodentalium vernedei. The sequence continues at coordinate 389,362,347 of CM062294.1, forward strand.
TGGCGCCACTTTTATAGTTAGAGAATCAGTTTCTGGGGAAAGGCTCCTAGGGGTTTTAATATGAAATGCTGAAAGTGTGTTCATATGTTCCAGTAGGGTCTCTAGAAGTGCATAAAGGTTTCAGATTTTTGATTCAGCCCCATGTGGCATCCGTAGCTCCACTTTCGTCTTTAGAGAATCAGTTTCCGACAAAAGACTCCTTGGGGTTTTAATTTAAAATGCTGAAAGTGTGTTCATATGTTCCTGTAGGATCTCTAGATGTGCATAACGGTTTTGCATTTTTGATTCGGCCCCATGTGGTGCCAGCAGCACCACATTTGTCATTAGAGAATCGATTTTTAGTGAAAGGCTCCTAGGGGTTTTAATTAGAAATGCTGAGAGTATGTTCATATGTTGCGGTAAGGTCTCTAGATTGGCATAAAGTTTCAGATTTTTGATTCTGCTCCAGGTGGCACCCGCAGTGCCACTTTTGTCATTAGAGAATCGGTTTCCGGCAAAAGGCTCCTCGGTGTTTTAATTCGAAACATTTAAAGTAATAATATAATAATAACTCTTTGGCCAGCCGCTGATTTGTCGCGGTCCTCATAAGAGAAGGCCATCATTCCCCCTGCACCCCACCCCCTCTTCCCCTCCTCTCCTCCCAGCATTCAGATATAAACTGCTTAATAGTGTCCCTCACTTCCTCTTTTTCAATTTCTTCAATAAGCATTCCTACCCTCTCCCTCGTGTCCCCCTTCAGCCATCTATCCTTTGTTTCTTCACCCCACTTCTGCATTATTCTTCCAGTAAATTTTATTCTATGAGGTATATACTGTGGGCATTCCAAGAGAAAATGTTCCAGGGTCTCCACTACTCCAGAGTGGCACATTTGGCATCCCTTTTCCCCATCTCTCCCAATTTTTCCCCGAAGCTCCAGTGATCTTGATCTCAGTTTGAACAGCAGTGACCCTCCAAAGGTGCCATCTAGGTACTTCTCAAAAGCTGGCTTTTCTTTATATTGTAACCCCTGCAGTGATCTTTTCACGCTAACCCCTGCTCGCCAGTTTCGATTGCAATCTTCCATGACTCTCTCTTTGACAAACCTTTTGCCTTCTTTCATTCCTACTTCTATGTTTGTGACCTCTATAGAGTAATTGTCCATTAGTTCCCTCACATGTTTTGACCACCCCGTTTCTATATTAGAATTCCAAATGGTATCGAGCATCAATTTGCACCACCGGTTGTCAGGCAGGTTTCTCAAGTAGTTAAAGTAACACAGTTTTCCCAAATCTACCCTGTCCTTGATTTTCATCCACCCAAGCTCCCCCCTTACTGCTTCCAAAGCTGCAGCATTACTCGACCCTGTTATCCATCTGCCGGCATCATTTTGAGTATTTTCCAACTTCTTAATAACGGTTTGGTTTAATGGAATCACGTCCGTGCCATACGTTATACTTGGTAAACCCACCCTCTCCCACAGTGTTTTCCCCACAAAGACCTTGTTGAAACTATTTTTCCCTAAAAGTTTTAGTTGGTTCAGAATTCTTTTCCCCTTCAGAATCAGTTTGGCTGAGTAATTTCTGTACACCCCTCTTCCCGTTATATTTATGCTTACCCCTAGATACTCATACTCTCCCGTTTCTCCTACAGTGATTTGTTTGCTTTCCCCTTCGGGGATTGAGAACTCCCCTACTCTCCATCTCTTCGTCATATCTACCTTGCGTCCAACGGGTATTACCTTGCTTTTATTTTCATTTAGTTCGAGCCGCCAAGTGTTCCCATATCTACCAACAATTTCCAGCAGTTTCTCTAGCCCCTGTTCAGTTCTAGACATTAACACCATGTCGTCCGCAAAGAATAAGCCTGGTATCTTTATGTCTCCAACATTTACCCCCTCCGCACTCTGAATTAGTTCGTCCCCTAAATCTTTAACATACAATGCAAACAAAATCGGTGAAAAGATACACCCCTGCTTGAGGCCTATATCCATAGGGACTCGTTTTGTAGTGATACTCCCTAGACTGAGTTGGCTTTGCACATCTGTATACAGTGCTTTCATGATTCCCACAAAGTCACCCCCCAGTCCGATGCCCTCGAGCTTTCGCCACATACCTTCCCTCCACACTCGGTCGTACGCTTTTTTCACATCTAGAAATGCCAGAAACATCTTTTTCTTTTCAGCCTTTGTTGATTCTATCAGTTGGGTGAGTGTAAATAGGTGATCAGTGACTCTTCGTCCTTTCCTGAAACCATTTTGAATTTCTCCTAAAAAACCTTTCTCTTCAATAACTTCCTCTAGTCTACCGTATATGACCTTACAGAATACTTTTCCGATGTTACTACTAACTGATATCCCCCTATAGTTATCTAGAACTTCCTTATCCCCCTTTTTGTGTATGAACGACACCTTACTTTCCCTCCACTCTCTGGGGACCTCTTGCTTTCGCAGAGCCAGGTTGAAAAGGTTTGTCAGGACTTCAATAAGTGCCTCCCCTCCATTTTTGAGGAATTCGTTCGGAATTTCATCAGTCCCTCCCGCTTTACCATTTTTTAATTTCGAGACCACGTTCCACACTTCTTCTGCCGTTATTTCGCTACATACACGATTGGATAGGTTCTCCTCCACCAGTGTATTTCTTTTTGGTGGGGACCCACTGCCCCATCGCCTATCGTTTATCTTTTCCCAGTGCTTGACTAACTCTGAAGCGATACGGCCTTTATCTTCTGTACTTTCCCCATCCACTTTGATACTCTGCACACTACTTTTCCCCCGTTTATTTACCCAGTTCCAAAATACGTTTGAGCTCGAACCCCACGTTTTCTTTATTGTTCTGGCAAGACTGCAATTGCGCTCCTTCCTATTATTATTCTTTATCTCATTCACCTTTTTCCGTGCCAGTTCATATTCTCCTTTCATTAGTCTCGTGTCATTGTTATCCACCCCTTTAAGCTTCCTACTTCTTCTGTAAGCAGCGCATTTTACCTTCCTTTCTTTTATAGCCTTTTTCAGTCCCCCGTTAACCCTGTATCCAAGCTCTCTCGTTGGGACCCTCACCCTTCCTATACACTCCTTCCCTGCCTCTGTTAGGCTATTTACTATGCCATCTGAAATACTCTGGACATTTGCATCCCTAGGTATACATTCAAGATTTGGTTTTAGTTTTTCCCGAAACTGCTTCCAGTCGGCTCCTTGTTTTAGTCCCCAAACTTCCTTGAAGGTATTTCTGTCTCTATTCGTCTTTTTGCCCATAATCTTAACTGTTATCAGGTTGTGATCACTACCCAAGTCATTTTTTCCCTCGTCATCTATTTCTACATCTATAACCTCCCTCCATACGCTAATGTCAGTGAGTATATAATCAATTATTGTTTTCTTATCGTTCCTCTCCCAGGTCCATTTACCCTTACATTTCGCATCCCTGTTCAGGATCTTTAAACCAAGCTCTTTTGATAGGTCCAACATCTTCCTCCCATTCGTGTTAATTTTAATTTTTAAAGTGTGTTCGTATGTTGAGATAGGGTCTCTATTTTTTTTTTTTTTATGCAGCCCCTATGTGGTGCCACTTTTGTCATTAGAGAATGTAAATTAATTTGTGACTATCGTGATGGCATATTGAAAATGTGGGGATATTCTCTTTTGTGTGCTTTCCACACAAATGACACCATTCCAGCTGTTATTGTTACAAAAATCGGTTTCCACTGAAATGCTCCTATGGTCTTTAATTTGAAACCTTTAAACTATGCTAAAGTGTTCCGGTAGCATCTGTAGATGTCCATAAAGGTTTCAGAATTTTTATTTGACCCCAAGTGGTTCTAGTTGAACTGCTTTTATTGTTATAAAATCGGTTTCCAGTGGAAGGCTCCTTGGAGTTTTAATTTGAAATGTAGAAAGTGTGTTCATATGTTCCAATAGGGTCTCTAGATGCGCATAAAGGTTTCGGATTTTTGATTCAGCACCGTGTGACAGACGTTGCGTCACTTTTGTCATTAGAGAATCGTTTTTTTTGGCAAAATGCTCCTAGGGATTTTAAATCGAAATGGTGAAATCTTGTTCATGTGTTCCAGTAGGGTCTCAAGATGTGCATAAAGGTTTCGGGCTCGGGCTTTTGATTTGGCACCATGTGACACCCGTAGTGCCACTTTTGTCATTAGAGAATCGGTTTTCAGCGAAAAGCTCCTAGGGGTTTTAATTCGAAATGCTGAAATAAGCCACGTTGCCCATTTTAGAGAGGGTTTGCACCTCCCAAGCACTGGTGACTGGGTCTTATTTTACCAGCAAAAAAGAGCCTGTTTACCGAATTGAAAAGGCACTGCTTCACTTCCCGGGGTTCCTGCAGGGATCAAGAATGCAAATGCGGGGATGTACTATAGTGTGCTTTGCACACAAATGACACCATCTAGTTTACTTTGAAATTCCCACCTCTGATATTCCATAAATTCAAATTCAATATATACAAATTATATATCAAAATGAAGGTTGTGGTGTATAGAACACTAAAAATATAGGAAATCAACTCAGAGAGTTGACAGCAGGCAACAAAGGTTCCTGGAAGTCTGCTACCATATTCATACCAGAACTGATAATAAAATAATATTTCAGAAAAGCAACTCATGGCCAAATGTGATCCCAAACTGTCGGCTTTGTTTACATTGCAGGTTCCTTTCGATTTCCGGTCAAGGTCATCGGATGGAAAAAGCATCGATATACAATGCCGTCTAAAATCAAATAATGAGAAAGATCGCCTTAATACAGCACACAATTATTATATAGAGACTGCACAGTTGCCATTTTCTATGCAAGGTATCATGACATCTGGAGAACTTTCCTGTAATTACAATTTTGTTTTTTGATGGAAATTTGTAGCATCGAGTGATTTGCGCATGTCTGTCGAACATGGAATCTATCTTCAATAAAAAATGCAGACAGTGTTGTCCTTTTCCCAAAACAGTCCTATTGCTGCATCTCAAAAGTGTTTTGAATGCCTAGCTTTGTTATTATTATTATTATTATTATAACTGTCAGCCCCTCAACATACTAACTCCACACAAGCAGGATTAGCATTGGTTGAAGACAAGTGCGCCATCGATGTACAGTACACCTTAGTACATAATGCCACCATGCCCCCACGTGAGCAATGGGGAGAAGTGATTTGCCCAAGGACACAACGTGGTTTCCACAGGTGGGATTTGACCGAAGACCTCTCGTCTTGCTGTCTGCACCTCTACCTACTGTGCCACCACACCCCCAGCTTTGTTATTGGATATCTATTCAGAACACAAAGCACATTTGGCCACAGGTTGTTCTTCCAGGAACCAGTGGTGCCTGATGTCAACTGTGAGTTGATTACATATATTTTTTTTCTGTTCTATACCTCCCAACCTTCATTTTGATGTATACTCTCCCGAAAAAGAAAGTGTGCATGCTAAAAAATAACACTAAAAAAAGATATATATCATTTTCATTCATGGAAATTTTATTCAATCACAGATAAATCAATTTGTGATCAACACGAGAAATTTCATTACGCTACGACGAATACTCTTGGTGCCATGTAGAGTCAAAGATATTAAGGGTCAAACACAAAAGTCACACACTCAATATCTGGTATGACCTCCGTCTGCATCGACTACTGCTGTGCATCTACGCCTCATGGAAGCGAACAAGTTAGTATGGAAGTGTTGTGGGATGTTGTTCCATATTCTGATAAGCTGTCTTTGGACACAAGCGTTGACAGTGCATGGGGAAGCCGGCGTAGCTGACGTTTCATTTCATCCCATACGTGCTCAATGGGTGAGATATCGGGCGATTGTGCGGGCCAGGGAAGAACATCCACTTGTTGTTGCTGCAGATACTGTTGAACAACACGAGCTGTGTGGGGTCGGGCGTTGTCCTGCTGTAGAATGACGCCGGGGTCGTGACGTTGCAGAAATGGGACAACAACAGGTGTAAGCACTTCATCACGATATCTGGCTGCATTGAGATTGCCATCACTAATGACCAGCTCAGTTCTGTTACGGGCAGTGATGCCAACCCACACCATGAGAGACCCTCCCTCATAACGGTTTCGCTCCACGACACATGGATCTGCTTAGCGTTCGTTTCGACGTCTGTATACTCTCTGGCGGCCATCTGATGATGAAAGATGGAAACGATATTCACCTGTGAATAAAACACGTCGCCACCAGTGTAAGGGATGCCTGAGATGTTGTCTACACCACTGCAGTCGAGCACGACGATGACGTAACGTCAAAATCGGACGAATTGCAGGTCTTCGAGGACGTAAGCCGTATTCTCTCAGCCAGTTGATTACTGTTTGAGGATGTATCCGTCTCACGTTAGGGATGTTCCTGGCTGTCGTCGTTGCCGTTTGTTGCCGGTTCCGGAGATGGACGACACGGATATACCGATCTTGTGCAGGGGTGGTAACTCGGAGTCTCCCGGAGCGGGGTCGGTCTCGAACGTCATCATGTTGTGCATGTCGATGAACTAGCCTGTCTACAGTGTTAGTTAAAATGCTGGGCAACCTCTCTGTGTGTTCTGCCAGCTCTAATCATACCCAGGGCAAGGAGACATTGATTCATTGTCAATCTTGACATGCTAATGTGGAGTCGTTTTTACAGCAGCGCAAGTTTGAATGTGAACGATAGGAAGGCCTTACTTTAGTGTTTAAATACCCAAGGATTCACACTGCTGCATGAATTTTCAGACTCTCCATGTGCAAAACATGCCTTTTCACAAACGTGCAGCACGTCATTTAACGTTAATGCAATTTTAACGGGGAAAGCTGTTTTTGTGTTCAATATAACTTATTCATGAACAGCTTAACACTCTTTACACCTACGAAATTATTTTTTGGAGTTTGATCAATTTCTGCAATGCACACTTTCTTTTTTGGGCGAGTATATTATTTGTGTATATTTAATTTGAATTAATGAAGCATCAGAGGTGTAAATTACAAAAGTAAACAAATTTCCCTTACTTATATAACACCTTAAGTTGTGAAATAATATTATCTAATGTCATTGGAATTAATAAATGAATACCTTAAACCACTTGTCAATTGTCACTTGTCAATTAATTTGTCAATTGCCAAACCCCCAGACAGAACATGAATAGACCAATTAGCAGTCAATCATTCCGAGGTGTAAACAACTGAGAACAGTTACAATGGAGCTACCATTAGTTATACAAGAGACACTGATCAAAGTGAAGGCCGCCCTCTGGTTACATTCGCAAGAAACATCACATTCGCACCTCTGAACTCAGAGTGCAAGCATCCATCATCATTGATCATTCGCACCTCTGAACTCAGAGTGCAAGCATCCTAATTACAATCTTAATTATGGAAACACTGGAACTACCAGCGCGATTGAAGAGAACGATAGCAGCTCTGGGGGTCTCTTGCCCTATCACCTGGACTATCCAGGAGATAGGCAAGAGCGTTCATCTGAACCTTGAATTCAAGGTTGAAGAAGAGAAAGAATTACCACCCTCCTCGGGGAGAGGTAGTACCTTTGATGAGAGGATCCCCTCTCACACTGGTCCTCACCCGAGTAGGTCAGAAGGCCCTGAAAAGAGAAAGAGAAGAAAGAAGAGTCTGTCCACCAAGTGGAGGGATTCCTGACGCTTGGAGGCATTCTTGGAGATGAAGAAAGAGAACGGTGAGGAAAAGAAAGAGCCAGAGGCGGTCACCACTTCCCCTCCCACTCCCACAGACAGCCCCATCCAAATACCGGCTTCCCAGCCGGTATTGTCGGATGTGGAAGAGTCTGTGGAGACTGAGGTGGAAATGGAAGCTGCCTTCTCGCCTCTTCCTGATCCCCACTCGCCTCTTCCTTCTAAACCCGAATGCCAGGACGCGGACGACAGGCTGGAGAACATCTTACGGGAAAACAAAATACAAGGAGATCTTCACAGGCAAGAGATGGACAGGAAGTACCAACTACTCCTCCAACAAATCGAATAAGCCAATAAACTAATAGATGCCAGAAACCTACAACAACAAAAAAAACAGCAATCACCCACAACCACTCCAGACTCGGCTAGGACCAGACCCTACAAAACTCACCAACCACCATCAGAAAGCCCACCAACAACACCAACTACCACTGTCGCTCCTTCCAAACCTCCACCTCTGAAAAGAAGCAGAAAAGACACAAGTGCCGCTAACAACCCACAACTTCTCCTCCTTTACCACGGTCTGACACTTCAAAATTCTACAGCTAATGAGGGTCGAAAGGGGCTTGCTCTCTAAATCGTCCCTGCGTGCCTTTGGCGCGCAAAACCATTTAATTCAGTTACATTCGCACCTTGGACTCCGAGGTACTAACAACTTGACAATGGAGCTCCCAATTGTAATCCAAGAAACACTCTGGTCAGAGTGAAGGCTACTACTGCTACCACCTGGAGTATCCAGGTGCTCAAGGGTAAAATTCACCTGAAAGTGGATTTTGAGAAAGAAACCGAACCGATGTCCTTGGAGAGATGTAGCACCTTTCGTGAGGGGATTTCCCCTTGCACTGGTCACTCTCCAAGTGACACAGACTTGCTGGATGATGCCAAAAAGACAGAAACCTCCAAGATCAGGAAGAAAAGAAAAAGAAAGAAGGGACCTTCCGCCAGACGACGCGATGCCCACCGACTGACGGAGTTCATGGAAAAGAAAAGGACGGAAAAGGAAGAGAGGGAGGCTAACCATGGCATTGAAAGCTCAATGCCTGCTCCCCCTGGCCGTTCCACATTCAGCTTGATTCCTTCCACTCCGGTGGAAGGTCCGGAGGACGCTGGTTCGCCAGGTAACAGTCCTATCTCTAGCCCATCACACTCTTCCTCGGAAGAGGAGATGGACGAGGAAGGTCGGTTTGTGGAGCAGGAAGTTGAGTCGGACATCGCACATGTCGCTAAACCCGCTCTTACTCTTCCTGCCTTTTCCAACCGGGACACCATCCAGAAAGCAAACGCCGCGGAGTCCGTGGAAAGCATCCTAGGAGAAAAGGTCAGAGATGACTGCCACCGAACATTCCTATTAGCCACAATCAAAAACTTGGAAAACCACGGGCTCAACAAAAAGTAGTTCAGTGTAGCAATAGAGAGTGTTAGCAGCCACTACCTATGTACAATGCCAAGGAGCTCTTCACCACCTGCAGCTTCGAGGGCTAGACCTTACGAACCAATTCATCCCTCCAACACTCCTCCTTCAACACTACCAAAGGAGGTATCACTAACGCAGCCACCTCCTAAGAAAAACAGACAAAAACACGGATGCCGCTAAGTACCTTAACACATTCCTCCTTTACAACGGCCAGACAAAACCAAATCACATTAGTTAAAGATGGTCAAAAGAGGCTTGCCCCACAGCGTTCCTGCCCGCATTCGGCACGCAAAAACCATTTCATTTCAAGGCCACCCTTGCTACCACCTGGAGTATTCAGGTGTGCAAGGGAACAATTCACTTGACAGTGGATTTTGATACTAAGACAGAACCAACGTCCTTGGAGAGGTGTAGCACCTTTTGTGGGGGGATTTTCTCCCACACTGGTCACCCTCCTAGTGACTCGGACAAGCTGGATGAAGACCGCCGGAGCAGTACAGCCACCACCAAGAAGAAGAGGAAGAGAAAGAAAGGACCCTCCACCATACGACGAGATGCTCGCCAAATGATGGAGTTTCTGAAGAAGAAGAAGAAGAATGCAAGTGAGGCTGTCATAGGGTCGACACCTGTCACCCCTGACCAATCCCTGTCCAGCCCGGTACCCCCTCATAGGAGGAGGGCCCGGAGTACTATGGTCGTCATGTGACAGATCAATCTCTAATCCATTAGACTCTTCATCTGAAGAGGAGATGGAGGAGGAAGATCTGTCTACGGTACAGGAAGTTGCCCCAGATGACGCACCTTCCACCCCTCCAGCTCTTGCTTCCCCGGTTTCTTCGGTCCAGGAATCTGACCAGGAGGAGAGCATCCCAGACTCTGTGGAGGCATTCCTCAGGAAGGAGATCCAGGACGATACTGTCTGAGTGCCATGAGACGTTCAACTTCTATGCAGAAAGAGCAGCTACAACTCTCACAATAATACATGTAATGAATATTGTTCAGGCTAGTTCAACATAAAATAAGATTTGTTGTCAAGTTATGAGCAATTTCAATGTTTTGGGGTATTTCGTACATGAAAATTGAAATGTACGCTGGCACAGCGTTAACATATGGAAATGATTCAGGTGTATCTAATCTTGCAAGACACCAAATATTAGAATCTAAACCAAAATTTGTTTGATATGTTCATTTGAAAGAGTTTGCACTTGATTAATGCAGACTTGTTCGGATGTTCCTACCGGACAAATTACTTTAACGAAAATAGTCAGGGCCAGGGAGTCCCACTAAATACCAAATCTGACTTGAAATACCAAATCTGACCCTCCATAATGTAATTATATATATTTCTCAATTAATTTCTTGCTATTATGGGTGTTCAGTAATGATAAAAAATATTTTAAATGAAAAAAAAAAAATGAAAAAGTGCCGGAAAATATTTGTTTTTAGGTAATAAGTTCCATTATTGAGGTCGTTCTCACGTTCATTTTGTGCTCCCAACTGCCTCCCTATTCCCATACTTCCTCTCTCCTCCCAACACTTGGACCATCCACCTTGTCGAATGCTAGTAGTTTTGGCATCAAGTAGTTTCGGCACCGAGTCGTTTCGTCACTTGGCCAAGTCGTTTTGGCACCACTTCAGGTCGATTCGACACCGAGTCGTTTTGGCACCGAGTCGTTTCGGCACTTGGCAATTCATTTTACTGTGGACAAAACAAACAATAAAACATTTCTGATAACAAACTTTATTTTAACAAACTTTACTGCAGTATGGAACAATAACAATTAATAAATAACATTTACAGCAGCACAAAAGAAAAAATAAGATTGATACGGCATGCAGGAATATTATAACTTCCTGACTTTAAACAAAACCAAGAATTATTCAACATAAATATACAAGAAATATACTGTCATTCTAACGTGAGTAGAAAACAATATTAATCAGTATCACGACAAATCAAACAACGAATAAACACACAGCATGTAGGAATGATAAGAACAATAACTTCTTAATGAGAGGGCAAGTGTGTTGAATAATTCTTGGATTTGAAAACTACTGAAGTGCAGTTATTTTGAATAGGGTTTAGGAAGAACATTCAAGTGACTTCAAAATAACTGCCAGTCAATTGTTTAAACAAAACCGAGAATTATTCAACATACTTGTATGTCCCCTTTAATCAAGAAAATGAACAATAAAGTGGTAATAAGAATATTCAGTATCACATATAAGGCCCATAAATTCCTGCACATTTTTTTAATAGTTTGATAGTACTGTTATCCCCCTTTGAATATTTGTCCCAGAGTTCAAAAACTGTCCTTGTGTTTTTGTCACATCTTTTCTCTGCCGGCATTGTAGCTTATCTTCTGACAGAAGTGTGATTAACAAAGGGATTGATGTTGCCTCTTTGTTTTTGAAGAACTCTGACAATCGACAGAATTTGTCCCCATTATATACAAAATGATTTCCTTTTAACAACACATTTCTAAAGCACCGAAAATGGCAAACTGTGTTTTCCTGTGAAAACATCAATGGATGGCAATCAAAAATCAACTGAACAATTACCAACAAAAGCAAACACACTTCCGAAATCAGGTGCTGTAACAACTTGACTGAAGTGACGAAACGACTTCGACCCAGGTGCCGAAACAACCTGAGAACTGATGCCGAAACAACCCAGTGCCAAAACGACTTGACACCACCTTGTCTTGGTATTTGAGTTAAAAATACTCTGGAACAATATAACAATAACATGATTTTGGAGGGCATTATGGTTCATTTGCGGCCCTGCAGCAATGATGAATAGCCCGAGGGTTTATTAAAGGCCCGAGACGAAGTCGAGGGCCGTTAATAAGCCCAAGGGCTGTTTATCATTGCTGCAGGGCCGCTAATGAATCATGATGCCTGACAACAATTATGTTATTACTATTATTACCACTCCCTGTTACAGCTAACCGCACAAGGGAATTGCTGGTAAAAATAATCAGTAAGTCGCTTCGATATTTCTGTTTCGATCGCGCGTTCGACTTCCGTTCGGAAATACAAAGGGACTTCATCCGAATGGGAGTAATTCATTTGACCATGGAATCTAAAAATAGCCGGGCCGCGGGCCGCTAATGGCTATTTATACCATTATCCGCCCGCGGCCCGGCTTCGTCGAATGACGTCCCTGAAATTATGGAGTTTTAACAGCCCTCCAAAATCATGTTAATCTACTAGTAACTTATAGATTTAGTGGTAATAATAAATGTTATTGTGTTGTAATGCGAACTGCAGCAGTAAGGCCATAACTTAAATAAGTTACGGAATGAGTTCAGTAAATTAGGTCCGAGTCTTTAGCGAGATTTTTGTAAATTTCACCACAAACTGTGAATGAGTTGAGGATTTTCGTAATCTATCCACCCATCCATCCCTACTCTCTCTCTCTAATTTTCTCAGAAATTTGCAAAATGAACTCGGTGATAATCTGTTGTATGATAAAACAAGTCACACGTCGGCGATTATAAGAGTCTATTTGAACCTGCCCGATAAATTGGATAATGCCAATGGAACTCATTCACTTACGACACCTCACTAATGACACCAAAACACAAAATTCGCGAAATTTTTATCGTGACTTTTTCATTTAAAATGATTTTTGAATTCACTAGATCACAGAATAGTAAGAAAGTAAGTAGAAAGTATCTTTAATTAATGTTTTTGGGGTCAGATTCGGTATTTCAAGTAAGATTCGGTCAGATTCGGTATTTAGTGACACCGGGGCCAGGTGCGTAAATTGAACGACAGTCGACACCGCCGACAGAACGTGAAAAGAACCAAAGCAATGTAGACTTCATAATAATCATCAGCCACGTTTTAAATGTATTTTTAGAGAATTGTTTGCAAGTTTACAGATTGACATACCTTTCGACTGCTAGCCAGGATCTATTTTAAGAACTTCTTCGAGTATTCACACATTTAAGAGCAAAATTCATTTATCTATTTATAGTAACAAGGAACTTGGTCGATGACTTCCTGTTGTGTACGAATTGCCACACGGAAAACGAAATAAAATAAAACCACTGACCATAAAACACAAATGGAATAGAGGCATGTGGCCTGCTTCACGGATGAAATGGTTTCGCGCGTCGAAGGCGCGCAAGGACGGTTTGGGGGCAAGCCCCTTTCGACCCTCTTTAACAGTATGTGATTCGGTTTGTCTGGCCTGGCCGTGGTTTATAAAGGAGGAAAGTGTTAAGATGCTTAGCGGCGTCTATGATTTCGTCTGCTTTTCTTAGGAGGAGGTGGCTGAGTTGGTGATACCCCCTTTGGTGGTGTTGAAGGAGTGGTGGAGGGCTGACTCGGTTGGTAAGGTCTGGCCCTCGCAGCTGCCGGTGGTGAAGAGCTTTTTGGTGTTGTTCTCAGGTAGTGGTTGCTGAGACTCTCTAATCCTATTCTGAGCATGTTGCCTTTGCACCCGCGATCTCTCAAGGCCTTAATATGGGCTTGTAGAAATATAAGGTGGTCGTCGTCTCTGGCCTTTTCAACTAGGATACTTTCCATGGACTCCGCGGTGTTTGCTTCCTGGATGGTGTCCCGGTCGGAAAAAGCAGGAAGAGCAAGAGTGGGTTTAGCGACATGTGCGATGTCAGCCTCAACTTCCTGCTCCACAAACAGACCATCCTCCTCCATCTCCTCTTCGGGGGAAGAGTGTGATGGGCTGGAGGTTAGACTATTACCTGGCGAACCAGCGTCCTCCGGACCTTCCACCCGAGTGGAGGGCACCGAGCTGGACGTGGAACGGACAGGGGTAGCAGGCATTGAGCGTTCAGTGCCATGATTAGCCTCCCTCTTCCTTCTCCGTCCTTTTCTTTTCCATGAACACCGTCAGTCGGCGGGCATCGCGTCGTCTGGCGGAAGGTCCCTTCTTTCTTTTCCTTTTCTTCTTCTGGCTGTCGTGTGTCTGTGTTCGGCGCTTGTCATCATCCTTTTGCAGGTCCGAGTCACTTGGTGGGTGACCAGTGCGGGGGGGAAATGCCCTCACGAAAGGTGCTACACCTCTCCAAGGACGTCGGTTCGGCTTCTCTATCAAAATCCACTGTCAGGTGAATTTTAAACCTACACGAAAATATCCTTTCAGTTATTTATTTATTTATATTTATTTATTGATGTTTAAGGTCATATATTTATGCACAATGGCTAATCATGACGGTGACAGTTTTACGGGTGGAGGAAGCCGGAGTACCCGGAGAGAACCACCGAGCAACGACGAGCAGCTGCCAGCTCCCCAACATCGTAACTCCGCACTGCAGCACAGGCAGGGTAAGATTGGTTGAAGACATGCGTACCATCGACGTGCAGTACGCCTTAGTACACGGCGTCATCGTGCCCCCATGCGGGCAATGGAGATGAAGTGTCTTGCCCAAGGACACAACGCGGTTGCCGCAGGTGGGATTCGAACCGAGGACCTCTCGGCTTGCAGCCTGCACCTCTACCTACTGAGCCACCGCGCTCCCATCCTTTCAGTTAAGTCAGCAGGAAAGAATTGGTGGCTGCTTCTCCCTGACCCCCTCATTTTGAAAGGAAACCATACGGATTCGGACTTTGGAGAGTTCGGATCGGGCACGGGACAACTCGCCGTCGGGACAACTCGCCGTACCCGAGGTGGGACGAGTCGCCGTGGAGTAGTAATTGATAAGCAACACGCGGCATAGGATTAAATTATCTTTATTAATACTCATGACTTATATAACAAGACAGGTTCAATATAACATATAATAATATAACATATAAAATAATAGTTACTAACATAACAAGATTAATCAGAGTGACAGTCGATTCGTTGAAATCAATGACAATAATTATTAATTAATACATTTTCAAGCAAATTTACTCCTTTACAGATCGTGCTAAGACAAAGGGGTACAGTGTGCACCTGTTCGTTGGAAATGAGTACGGGACAAGTCGCCGTCGGGACAACTCGCCGTCGGATGTAATTTATTCTCGCCTAACCGACAAGACAGGTATGCTGCCGGGAACGGATCAACTCGCCCTCGGGTGGTGTCGCCCTCGGGTCAAGTCGCCCCGGGTCAACTCGCGCCGGGTCAAGTCGCCCCCAGTTAAAAAAAACGCAACTCTAGTTATATCAGCAATTTTTTTTTTATTTTAATACTATAATCTATTATTTACAACAATATTATGAAGTTCAGCCAGACCAGCATTTTTTATTTCAATAATATATATTTTATTATTTTACAATATAAATTACAATATAAAGTTGGTTACAGCACTCGTACAAAACACGTAAAGACACATTTATACTAATTAAACATGAAAATGTATTGAAATCGCCGAGAAATATATGACCCGAGGAATATCATGTGGAATGGGGAAACGTAGGTTCCGATTTTAATACATTTTTTGGAACTCAGGAAAAGACAAATGAAAGGCAAGATGCATTTCGTTTGTTTTTTTCCGAAGTTCAAGAAAATGTATTGAAATCGCAAGCGTTTTTCGCCGAGGGATATTTGACAAGGAATGGGGAAACGTAGGTTCAGATTTTAATACATTTTATGTTGATCAAGTTCTGAATAATGAAAATACACATGAGTTCAGGAAAATACTTGGCAGGTGGCTGATAAAAGTGATGCCTAATCAACACTTTTGAAAACATGATGATGTGTCGCAATAAGCCACACAATCAATCTCAAATAAACACCATCTGGTATGTGATTACTGTAAAAAACAAACAACTTGACGGTTAACAAAAAAATAATTCATCAAAGATGTTTTTGAAGGAATTCTGGACTCTTCGCCGGAAGACAACTTCGCCGAACGTTTTTTCGGGACAGTTCGCCGCAAAATTGGACGCTTTGCCAGAAAATGTATGCCAATTCGCCGATTACCAAGGACAATTCGCTGGATGATTTACAAAATTATTTTGGACGATTCGCCGGAAATAATTTTTCAAGTCAGAATAAATTAAGAAGATGGTCTTGAAGAGAGGGTTTTGAAGAATGAGGATACAAAATAAAACAAAGCATGACTTTCAACGTTTATTCATCTTTAGAAATGAGAACAAAACACTAAATACAACAGCACTAGAGTATTATTTACATTTATGGGGGTACATAGCACTGGAAAGTAACAGAACAACTAATAATCAAAGGAATACAGTTCCACCCCCCCCCCTCCACCCCCCCCCCCCCCCCGCAACGCTAAGATAATTTATACTTTCTTGCCGCAATATAATTTTCGGTGCTATATGCCCCAGTGGGATACATGGCACTGAAAATTATATTAGGACATGAAGTATAGCTAATAATCGAAAGAATACTCTCCTCCCCTACCCTTCCCCGCAACGCTAAGATGATTTATACTTTCTTGCCGTAATATGATTTTCGGTGCTATATGCCCCAGTGGGATGTATAGCACTGAAAATTATATTAGGACATGAAGTATAGCTAATAATCGAAAGAATACTCTCCTCCCCCACAATGCTAAGATGATTTTATACTTTCTTGTCGTAATATAATTTTCGGTGCTATATGCCCCAGTGGGATGCATAGCACTGAAAATTATATTAGGACATGAAGTATAGCTAATAATCGAAAGAATACTCTCCTCCCCCACCCTTCCCCGCAACGCTAAGATGATTTATACGTTCTTGCTGTAATGTAATTTTCCCCAGTGGGACGCATAGCACTGAAAATTATATTAGGACATGAATTGAAGTATAGCTAATAATTGAAAGAATACTCTTCTTCCCCCACCTTTCCCCGCAACGCTAAGATGATTTATACTTTTTTGCTTCCTCCACTCTTCCCCGCAACGCTAAGATGGAATTTTTTTTAAAAAGTCTGGCGAAATGAACCTCCGGCGAATTGCGACTCCGGCGAACTGTGGGATGCATAGCACTGAAAATTATATTAGGACATGAAGTATAACTAATAATCGAAAGAATACTATCCTCCCCCACCCTTCCCCGCAACGCTAAGATGATTTATACGTTCTTGTCGTAATGTAATTTTCCCCAGTGGGATGCATAGCACTGAAAATTATATTAGGACATGAAGTATAGCTAATAATCGAAAGAACACTCTTCTTCCCCCACTTTCCCCGCAACGCTAAAATGATTTATACTTTTTGCCTCCTCCACTCTTCCCCGCAACGCTAAGATTAAATTTTGTTTAAAAGGTCCGGCGAAATGAACCTCCGGCGCATTGCGACTCCGGCGAACTGTCCAGTCCGGCGAAGTTGTTTTCCGGCGAAGAGTCCATTCCCCTTTTGAAGAACCGCTATATTCAGTTTGAGTAATTCGTGTCAACTCGCTCCCTGTAGATTTGTTTTTTATTCAATCATTGTATCGTCTGCCTTCAAGATGTTAGTATGTTGTGTTTATGTGCTCCCTGTTATTCCATGAGTTTTCTATGAAAGGATTTACGTTTTTGATTCTTGGATTTTCTAAAAGGATGATTAAAAATTTTGAAGGTAAGTACTTCAGTTATTATTTTTCAGTTTTTCTCGGCAATTTAAACCCCCCAAAATTACCCCACCCCCAATTTTGTAAAAAAAAAATTCCCGGGTCAACTCGCCCCCAATCGGGGGCGAGTTGACCCGGAAAAACTGACGGGGGCGAGTTGACTCGAGGGCGAGTTGACCTGGAACCATGCTGCCCACCCCACCTCCGGCCCTTCAGAGTTCCGTTAACTCACTTTTCAATAAAATCCAATACTTGAGGTTCATTGAAGACTTCCCACATGCCCTTGGAAATCTCCCCTGTAGCGCCATTATAGACCACAGAGGTTCACCGAAGACTACCACATGACATGCCCCTGGATGTCTTCCCCATCCCGCCATTATACATCACAAAAAGGGCGATACATTCAAATAATATCAATGCAGACATGCGTCTCTCACCCTCTGATAAGTAATGCTGTATCAGCCCTACCCCCCCCTCCCCAACCCACCCCAATCCCAGAAAGTGCTGCCCAGTAAATATCACTGGAGTATTTATTTATTGGTGTTTAAGGTCACATATTTCTGCACAATGGGTAATCGTGACCGCAACGTGGAGATAAAGTCAAGTCCGGAGATTGTGAGCGCACAGTGTTGACCAGAGTTGAGGGTTGTCACTAAAAAGTGTACTCCGACCCCGACCCCGAAATTACCGACTCCAAAAATATTTATTTTTATAACTCTTTTATTAATGGATCAATTACACTGAAATTCAACATAAATGTACAGAATTGTGTGTAGTATACATAAAATCATATAAATGTTACAAAAAAATTATGATTTTCATTAAATTTACTTTTATTGAGTTTTGACTCACTAAAAAGTGTACTCGGTGATTTCAACGAAATTTCATTCTCTCATTCATATAATACATTCTTCCAACTAATTTGTTGCAGTATTAAGAATATATACGTATTTTACGATGTCTAATGCAAGATTTATAATTAATATGGAAATTAATCGTGCTTAAAATGGAAATTTACTCGAATGAGATTCGCCGACTCCGACTTCATTTGAGGTTGCATGTAAAATTCATACTTGCAGTTGGCGGATCAATAGTCAGGGGTTTTCCCGGACTGTGGTAACCGACGCAGTTAACATGCACGAGAAGGCGTTGAAAGTGATTTTTTCATAGGTAGTTTGTTGAACCCTTCTTTTTCTCAGTGAAATTTATGTCCAAGAAAGCCTACATCATGTATATTAAATTACTTTGTAACTTAGTGTGGAGATTGTGAGACAACATACTTTTCTAAAATTGACTTCTAACACCCACACCAAGAGAAGTTAGACACCACTTTTGTAATATAATTCCTGAGGGATCAGGTCGTTCCATCCCATGGTCGTTTCGTCCCAGGACGTTTCGTCCCATTTTGGGCGTTTCGTCCCATTTATTTTGGTCGTTTCGTCCCATGTAGATTTTTCACTTTGGTCGTTTCGTCCCATGTGGATTTTTCACTTTGGACGTTTCGTACCATCCGAGATTGACGTGAAAACGCCTAGCTTCCCTAATTTATATAAACTTATCTTGTTCTGTAACAAACGTGTAATTGTTGTTTGTTAGGTTGTTTGGTTCTTTTTTGTTTATGTGAATTTGTCGGTCAATCAAACAAACCATTATGGCTTTTGTTACTAATCTCAATGTGGACTCACAGTATTTTTTGTTTGTTTTCAATAATTTTGATAAGGATTGTAATTATATTTTTGTTGTTGTTAATTGAGTGAATAAGTCGTTCTGTCAAACACTTTTACTTGCTGGTTGTTGTAAGTACAGCCTTCTGTTGTGTGTGATTGATCAAGTCGGCTGTTTGTATAAACACCAGTGCGTCTCTTTGATATGTCTGTATGCGCATAATAGGACCGACTGCTGCCTTTCAAACCTAGGGGACTTGTTTTTATATGCTTGACTATAGAATAGCAGTGAAGTCGACCCACGTTGAAGTCGACCCAAAGTGAAGTCGTCCCAAAAAAGTGATCTCGACCCAAAAAAGTGAATTCGACCCGAAGTGATTTCGTCCCGAAAAAAGTTATCTCGACCCACTTTTAAAATTTATTGAAAGCCATCTCCATCCCTATCTAAAAGTGTTTTGGTTACTGTTAGAATTTTTTGTAACTCAAAAGAAGTGGAACTTATCCTTTTAAGACCCTTGTCCGCGTTCGTTTATGTTTTACTAGCTAACTTATGAAAAAAAGACAGCTTGGGACATTCAGCTGTTTGTCGGCGTCAATGATATATGAAAAGCGGCTAATTACTTTAATGTTTCATTCGATAAAAAGAATGGTCAGCAGTAACTCACTTTGATAGAGCTATCACAGGGTTGTTATTTTAAGGTTATTCTAAATTTTAAAAATAAGTAAACAGTCCTAGTTATGTAGAATAAATGAAAGAAAGAAACTTTTTAATAATCAGATTGAACGACACTATAGAGGGTTTGCGCTCGGATATTAGGGCTCAAAAAGAACAGTTCGAGAAAGAAAAAATGGAATTAATAAAAGCTTCGACGGAATCAAAAAAGGAAAATAAGTCGGCATCTGGAAAAAAGGGAAAAGGAAGAAATAATTCAGGTTTGGGTTCGTGCCTCAGCAACGGAAACTCTAAACAAAAGGGCAAGGGTGTGGAGTCCAACTCGTTGGGCCCTAAAACGAACACAGTTACGGATATTGCTAGTGTTTCTAAACCAGTTGATACAACTCAGCAGTTTTCGAAAACTAATCCTAATCCTAGCAAGGGGATGGTGGGCAAAACTAATCCGACACCTGTTTCGCCCTTTATAGATAATACCGCTGAGATGGGGAGACCTGTGCACGCCATCTCTTTGGAGGTACCACCAAATCAGGGCTCGGAACTCGTTACCACCAGTCAAGACAACTGGTTGCGTTCGCTCATAGAGCAAGAGGCAACTACTGTTCCCACCTGTGATGTGGTCAATCAGATTACGCCGCGCCCGAAAAGGAAATTGGATACAGACTTCCAGGAAAATGGCGAGTCCCTGGAAATAGAAACGGTGGCTAAGAAAACCCGGAAAGCGTCGACACACACCGATAACCCGGGTGTTGTTGTCGTTGAGACCTCGGACACCATGGATGTTACAGTAGTAACAACCAGTGCGGAGATCCACAATGGTGGGAAATCGGCAGACAGTAACGCAACGGAAACGATACCGGCGACGCCAACATTCACCACTGACGGTGGTGTATCTTTTGCCGACAAGGTAAGAGCCCCTTCTAAACAACCTCAAAAGGATAAAACGGCCAAACACCGGACGAATAAACAACCACATCAACCGTTGCAAAACCCCTGCGTAGTCGTCACAAGGGTTCCCACAAAGATCAATGATGGGGATATTGATGAAGCCCTGTCGGGATACTCGTGGGCGAGACTAATATCTAAGACTACAGGCAACCCTACGTGGAAAATTAAAGTAAAATGCCCCAATAGAGCCATAAAACTTAACTTCATTAACAAAGGTGTTTGTATAAACGGACAAAAATATGAGACTGAGGAGTATCGTGTTTTGCCTCAGCCCACACAATGTCATAAATGTCAGAAATTTGGCCATATGTCGAACAGATGCAAAGGAGAGTTGCGTTGCATGAAATGCGGCGAAAAACATATAACAAAGTCGTGCAAGGTTTCAACACTGAAATGCCCAAATTGTAACGGGCAGCACCCAAGCAATTATCGGGGGTGTCCCCACTACAAAAAAGTTAAAACCGACATAGAACTCAAAACTATTAATGTCAACAGCGTAGAAAACTCAACCTCTCCACATTCGATGTGCAGCCTAATGGCTGGTTCAATTTTTAATATAATGAACAAACACTTCGACGTCAGTCTTTCCGACATATGTAAAGAAGTTGGGAAAACAGCATCCAAATTATATCGAACTCAAATTTCTTCCTCGCTAATAGAAGCCGCCATAAATAAAATATAAATCACACCCACAACACGTTAACTAGTAAAATTACGTCAGGTACTGAACACTTATGGATAAGTTGAAAATAATTCAGTGGAACGCTCGAAGCGTTAACTGCAAAAGCTCACAGATGTCCGATTACTTCACCAACGTAGATGTAATTGGTATCAGCGAAACATGGTTAAAGCCAAGTAAGACATTTTTGCTAAGTGGATTCAACATCATTAGACGAGACCGTCCCACACAACGTGGAGGCGGAGTCGCTCTCCTCATAAGGCAGGACTTAAAATATAAAACGATATCAAGCGATCATCTCAACGCAGAGGTGATTGCCGCTGAGATTGAACTAGATCATAAAAAAGTTGCCGTAATCTCATATTATAATGAACCGAAAAAAACAGTTGACAGCAAAGTCTTTGAATTCTTTGTGAAAAATCACAAACACTGTATTTTCTTAGGTGATTTCAATGCCAAACATCAGGTTTTCGGATGCAATAAAACAGAGCCCAATGGCGACGCTCTCTTCAATATCATCGAACAATTTGATCTTTTTGTATTAAATAACGACCACGATATTACTCACGTCAGTAACAACACCCTCCACCAATCCGACATCCTTGACCTAATTATAACCAGTAAATCACTAACTAATCAAATGCAAGACATATATGTGGGGGACGATGATTTAGGTAGCGATCACCTGCCTGTTCATGCTACATTATACGGTTGCAGCGGACCCGCAAGATACCCCACAATGAGGAGGAGGAATCTATCCAAAATTGACTGGGACCTCTTCAGAAAAATAATTCAGGTTAAAATAAACAAAAACGACCCAATGAATACCTGCGAGCTCGAGCAAGCATGTACCAATCTCAGTGAAGTCATTAACAACACTCTTGATGAGATTTGTCCCAAACAGACAGTTAAACCGCGGGCCAACAGAATAACTGAAACCACACTCCAAATAATAAAACAAAAAAGAAAGGCCTTCCGTGCATACAAATCAGAAAAACTTCCAACTAAAAAGGTCGAACTTAAAGCCGTGTATAATCGCCTCCACGGCGAAGTTAAAAAAGCAATAGCAAACGACAATCGCGTGAGATGGAAGAAAGCAACGGAAAATCTAAATGGACTCAGGGAGACCAAAAAGTTTTGGGATACTTTTAAAACCCTTACTGGACAAAAACATAAAGACGCCAACAGTAAGGCACTAAAGATCAACGATGGAACTATGGCCCTGGATGACAGGGCGAAGGCTAGCGCCTTTGCTGAGCTCCTTAAGAAATATCATCGTCCACATGAGGGCGATAGGTTTGATGACGAGTTCAAAGAAAAAGTAAACAAATTTGTTCAAGACAACAAGACAACGTTTAACGATGCCAACTTCAGCCAAACGCCCGAGGACGGGGATGGCCATGAACTCACGGAACCGATAAGCAAAGAAGAAGTGGCTAACACAATTAAAAAATGTAAGTCTTCTTCTTCCCCAGGAGGGGACGAGGTCTCATACAAAATCCTGAAACAATGTCCCAACACTTTTTTCGGTAGACTCACTAACCTCCTAAACTGCTGTCTCTCTAGTGGATACTTCCCAAAATGTTGGAAAGTAGCTACAGGAGTCATGATACCCAAACCCGACAAGGATCTGAGCAACCCAGCTAATTACCGCCCAATCAGCCTACTCAGCTGTATTGGAAAAATTTTCGAACGGATTCTCACGACTAGACTCCGCAGCCATCTCGAATCAATCAGCTTTTTCAATAAGTGGCAAAGGGCATACAGGAGCCAAAGAGAGGGAATCGAGCATGTTTATAGACTGGTAGATTATATGAAAACGGCGTTCAGTCAAAATGAAATAGGAACCGCGCTATTACTCGACGTAGAAAAAGCGTTTGACTCTGTCTGGCACAATGGCATGAGATACAAACTAGCTAAAATGGGGCTACCTACCAAAATTCTAAGGATCATATCATCATTTTTATCTGATCGGAAAATCAAAGTGAGAGTCAACCGCGAAGTGTCAGCCGAGGTAAAACTCGAAGCGGGCACTCCACAGGGTTCGGTCCTCAGCCCGCTTCTATTTATAATATATGTGAATGACATTGACAAACTAGGGAAGAACCATGTTGAACTATCTCAATTCTCAGACGACAAAGGAATGTGGACGGCCAGTAAGTCTGGAAACATAATACAAAACCGCCTGCAGGATACCATCCGCGACCTGCAAGACTGGTGCGCTCTGTGGCGCATCAAGCTAAATGCCACGAAAACACAAAGAATCACGTTCTATAAAAAACAAAGGAAAAAGCCTGTCCCTAATATTGAGCTTAAGCTTTACGATCATAAACTTGAAGCTAGTAATGAGGCAAAGTTTCTGGGATTCAACCTGGATAGCAGTCTCAATCTAAACAATCACATAAACTCAGTCACCGTCAAAGCCACTAAACGCATCAATTTCCTGAAAATGATCAGAGGTAAAAATTGGGGAGCCAATAAAGAAATTCTCCTCAATCTTTACAAATCATATATACGCCCAGTGCTAGAGTATGGGGCCATAATAACAAGTGACCTGAATAAAACCAACATTGAAAAACTACAACGGGTCCAAAATCATGCCTTGCGCGTGGCTCTGCGCAAGCCCACGTGGACATCGATAAAACAACTTCACGAGATAGCAAAAATAGACACTATAGCAATGCGCTTAAAAGATCTTCAAAGCAAAACTCTAAATAGACTTCAAGACAGCGAATTAATAATAGAACTCAATGCGCATCGTGTCCTCAATAGGAAAACTAAATAATCTGGGGCATGTCTATCGAAAGGGTTAAAAATTACATCATTGTGATGGGGTGAGCCAGGCATTCTGTGACCTAAATTTAGAACTGGCTGCGGGTGACACGATACGCACGAAAGCTTGCCTCTGTTACCAGTGGGAGTTGCAAACAGCGAGGAAAATCTCCACCTGCTGCCGGGTCTCCCCTCCTTGAGATACAAATCTCGGGGAAAAAATGCTGGCTTCGCCATCCAAAAGGACGGAAAAGGTGTAAATTAAAAACCGAATTGCTCTAATTTCCAGCTCTCTATCTTTTCTACCTCCTCTATCTCATCAGACACACGACCAAACTGAATGACAAACTATGAGGGATTGAAACAATCCTCAAGCAAAGATGTGCAGAAAACCAAACAGACCAAGGCAAGGATTGAAACAATCTTGCCAGGAAACAGCCCTTTTAAGGGCTTTTTTTTTTTTTTTTTTTTTTTTTTTTTTTTTTTTTTTTTTTTTTTTGTGTGGGGGGGGGGGGGGGTGGAGGTCATTTGGAATTCCCGAAGGATAATCAGATACCTCAAAATCACATACGGCATCCTATCTCCCAGAAGGCTTGATGGATGACTCCCGGTTTTTTTCAAACTAAACTGTTGGAGCTTTCTCCATTCCTTTTTGTAACCGCTATGGTCATATACCGGGGCCGCTACCAAACCGGCGTTGCTGTTTGGTTTTCTTTTTTCTTTTTCCCTTAAAATTGCCATCGCACAACATTATATTCTGGCTCGCCACCATGGTGGGACTCAAACCTCTACCATCGCCAAGCTGGAACCGAATAGAGCCCACTCTCCAATAGTCTTAATGGCGTTGTGGGTTTGGTCTTTGACAATCTGTCACTCCAATGCAAGCTGCCGGGAGTTCTAACCGCGTGCATACCCCTTCAGACCCCATTTGAGGCAATAGGAAGGCTAGGCCTGTGTGATCCAAGATCCAAGGGAATAAAATAAGGCTAACGGGGTCGCAAGGGATTTGTAAATCCCACATCGTCCCTGCGCGCCTTCGGCGCGCTAAAACCTTTCATTCATTCAATAATCAGTATGAGTAAACTGGGTAAGCGCATTAATTTAATTAAGTTCGTATTCGGAAAGTGTTCTTTGTTCAGTCGCTGTCATGCAGGGACTGTGTAAACAATGCATTCCAAATTAGAACTTATTGAAAAGTCAGTTCATGTCACTGCAAGTCATCAAAGCCGTCTTTTCTAAATTAGCACCTTTGCCCAAATTAAGTTTTTGATAGGTGATGCGCGCGCCTATATAAGACCCCTCGAGTTTACCTCAGGACAGACTCGCTAGGATGGGATAATCGTTAGTTCACGCGGTGTAGTAAAGAGTTAATGTATTTGTGTGGTTCCGGTAAGCCGTCATTTGGACGACAGGATTCCCGATCTGATGATTTGCATCGAAGGGAGACGCCGAAGAAGAATCGATGAGTATATGTAGTATTTAGTTTATAGTATTTAGTTGTGATAACACGTCGTAGTTACATAGTTATTAGTTAACAGTTTTAAGTGTATTAGTGAATCTGTGTTATTAGATGATCAGTTGTTATTATTGCGAGTTAGAAGCACTATTAGCAGGAATTGTAGGTGATAAGATATTCTAAAGGGTGAAATTTAGTATTAAAGGTAATTCCCCATAATGTGGTAGGCGCAACAGGATAAATGCGCGCATGAGCGGTTGAGTGAAAGATCTCGTGATTTCTTACCAGTAGTCGCAGCTTCGACCTTTCTCTACGAATATAAATTTGGGAAACAATTTAATTTAGATGATATTTTAGTACTTGTTTTCGGTGGGATTCAGTGACTAGTCACAAAACTCATTTCAGTAGTGTTGAGATTATTTATTTAGGATTTGTTGGGTATTTGTAAATAAGAGTATAGAAGATTTATATATAAAAATTGTTGGTTTGTTAATAGTCTTTATCTTATTAATGAAGAAGCCCTGAGTACCCTAGGAATTGATGGAACCTCAGCCCCGCCAAGAAATTAGCCCATGCTAGTTCATTACCGTTGAAAGCAATTGACTAAAGCGCGGCGCTACTCTGTGGTTTGTGAATAAGCAATTGCGATTTACAAAAGTGAGCTAGTGAAAATCCCCTGTCCCCGGTAAAAGAGTATCTTAGGTCCCCGGCAAAGTTGATCAACCCCAGCCTTGGCCCTCCGTTGACAAGCGCCCTCTGGCAAATAAATATTCACTCTCTCCGAGACGTTGCCACGGCGGCGTTCCAGGGGACGGTAATTTCTATTTATCAGAAAGTGCTAACACCTGTGTAGACACCTGAGTGAGTGATTCCCCAGTGGAAGTGACGCGTGGTTCCACTTTGCAGGCGGACCGTTTGGTCATAGAGCAATCCCTTTGTTCTGTCCTTAACACAACAACTGCGGCAACTCACTTTTATCGGTTTGTTTGTTTTGTATAAACAGAACTAACGATATATAAGCACAGATAAATTCCATTTTTTCAACATTCCATAATCGTAAACATGTCTGATGTGTGTCTTGTTTGCACTAACAGTGTTCGGCCTCGGCAAGAAGGTTTACAGTGTGAAAGATGTGACAGATGGCAGCAGGAGATTCGTGGGAATAGGGAGGCAGTTGGGAGTACAGGGTTAACCAAGACCTTCTCGTCCGAGAACCGCAACAAATCAGCGGCTGGGCAAAGTGTTATTATTATTATCATATCGTCACGCAGAGGGATAGAAATTTATCTCACGCTTTTTGATTGCTGAAAATTATGACGGTGTTATTATGGCCAGTAATGTACTTTATATTTTATGTTGTCAGAAAATTTGGTTATATCTTTCTTTATGCTCGATGAAAATTAATATTATAACGGTGTTATTATGACCTGAATAAATCGCTTGAAATGTTTGTTGTTGTTGTTTTATGTTCCCCTTTCAAACGAGGTCTGAGATGGTCAATGTCCATAGTGAATCTAATGATGGTATCTTGTCATTTTCAAAAGTGGGTGGAGATCACTTATATTCCCCCTTTTCAAACGGATGAAGTGGATTTTAAAAGTGGGTCGACTTCAACTTTTTTCGGGTCGAGATCACTTCAAGGATTTTAAAAGTGGGTCGACTTAACTTTTTTCGGGTCGAGATCACTTCGGGTCGAGATCACCAAAAGTGGGTCGACTTAACTTTTTTGGGTCGACTTCACTCGGGTCGACTTCAACGTGGGTCGACTTCACCGATTACCTTGACTATATATTTTACAATATCCTTTTCGCTGAGCTCCTTAAGAAATACCATCGCACCCATAAGGGCGATAGGTTTGATGATGAGTTCAAAGAAAAAGTGTAAATAATAAACAATAATACCCGATTCGTCGTCGTTATATGTCCCGTTGTGACTTAACCCTTTAACAAATCGGTCAAAACTGCACAACAAATGAATGAGCCTGAAATGTCTTACATTTTCCTCAGTAAAACCATGCGTACATTATTGGAACTAACGGATCAAGCCGGTTCCAATGATATCCATATTTGCATAGTCTCACTGAGAAATAATCATAAAAATCAACCAAATTTGAGATTACCTAGCCAATCTCGGATGGTACGAAACGTCCAAAGTGAAAAATCCACATGGGACGAAACGACCAAAATGAAAAATCTACATGGGACGAAACGACCAAAATAAATGGGACGAAACGCCCAAAATGGGACGAAACGTCTTGGGACGAAACGACCATGGGACGAAACGACTAGAACCCAATTCCCGATTCTATATGCCTTCCGAGATATATAGCATTGGAAATTGTATTACGACCTTTGGGTTCAAATTCTTATTGAAAACTTACCTCCCGTGCTACTGATAGAAGCTAGACTCCTTCTCCATAATATAATTCCCGATGTTATTTGCCTCAGAGTCCAACTTCTAATCGAAAAAAATACTACTACTGACAGACAATCGAAATGATGATTTCGCGCGCCGAAGGCGCGCAGGGACGGTATGGGGGACAAGCCCCTTTCGACCCTCTGTAACTGTATAGGATGGCTGTCACATGTCTAGGCGTGTTGAAGGAGGAAAAGGATCCGGTACTCAGCAGGTGTCTCCAGTTGTGGGTAGGCGGTCTCGTTGACTGATGTCGGTTGGACCCTCGGGTGAGGACCAGTGTGGAAGGTTGGGTCCTCTCACAAAGGTACTACCTCTCCCCGAGGGGGCTGTCGATCTGGATTTTCGGGCAAGTATAGTCTGCCGCTTCGAGGATGATTATGAGTGATGGCCATCACTGGCAAGTATAATCTGCCTCAGGCTGTCTCTGTTATAGATGGACTCTTTGAAGGAAAACAACAACGACCCCTTCCGGGGACCACCAAGAAGAAGACCCGAACTTCCCTGGTTCGGGGGCAGGCTTGCATTGTGGTCTTATTGGGCTGGGACAAAAAGATGCGCAATGCGCTTATAAAAAGGGGCGGAGGCGGGACGCAGGACCAACGCTCGCCTCCCTTAAAGTGGTTGACCACTTTTAGGGATGGAGCGGAGGATGTTCAGGAACCATGGGGGTGACTGTTTCCATAACGGTTAGACTGTCTGTAGCGGTTCTTGGGTGGCTGGTCCAAAAAACATCTTCTGTGTACCTGCTTAAAAGAAGAAGGTAGAATTAGTTTTCATTACAATATATAAACTGTAAAGATAAAAGTAGCACCTCTTTAGTTGCGTGTCCTTGTGGTATCTGCTGTGTGTGTGAGGAGAGTATGGAATGCACGAATCTTTACATTCGTAAGAGCAGTAACATACTCTCGTGTGGTATTGTGCTGTGTGTGTACTTGTCGCTATGGGGGAGAGTATGAAATGCACGAATCTTTACATTCGTAAGAGCAGTAACATACTCTCGTGCTTGGGACCCCAATCGTTCCCTATTTATTATTTAGTTTTAAGGTGCCGGGGTCGCGAGCGTTTTAAGTGGGCTGAACTTCCTAGTTTGCAGCGGGACGGTAACAGGTCTAGCACACTAGACCACACCCGAGGGTGTTTCTTTCCTGTTG
The DNA here is from genome assembly GCA_031216915.1 of Pictodentalium vernedei. NCBI lineage: Eukaryota > Metazoa > Mollusca > Scaphopoda > Dentaliida > Dentaliidae > Pictodentalium > Pictodentalium vernedei. The sequence goes on from CM062294.1 coordinate 389,391,637, forward strand.
TGTCCTTCGCTGGAAGTGGCCTTATTTAGGTTAGTTTAAGTTTATTTGAAGTTGAGGGTGCCGGGGATCGCGATCGTTTAATGGGGGTTGAGCTTCCGAGGCTGTCAGCGGGAGGGCAACAGGTCTAGCACACTAGACCACACCCGAGGGTGTTTCTTTCCTGTTATACCCTTTGCTGGTTGCGGACTTATTTATTTTAATTTAGTTTAGGGGTATTCTGGGGCGTCGGGGATCGCAATTCACCTTGTCATTCCCTAGTTTTTATTCGAGCGGTCTTATGTTTGGTTACAATTTTTGGGCTTTTGTCGGCTTTCGCAAATTGCTCCAAGTTCGGAGATTAGTTCGCTGTCGGCTAACCGGTCATGATTTTTCGCGGCCAGGGTGGCTAGGCGGTCTTTGATGGTGGGGATATCGACCCTGTCGTGGAGTGTTTTGATGGGTGTGTCCCATGGGGCACGTAGGGCAACTCTAAGCGCGTGATTTTGGACCCTCTGGAGCTTTCCCATATTAGTTTGGTTGAGGTCAGTTAGTATGATTGCACCGTATTCGAGTACTGGGCGCACAAAGGATTTGTATAGTTTGAGTAGGGTGGACTGGTTGGCTCCCCATGAAGTTCCCTTGAGCATTTTCAGTAAGTTAATTCGTTTGGTAGCTTTTTTCGCCATGTCGTCGGTATGTTTGTTGAAGGACAATTTTTGATCAATGGTGATGCCCAGGAATTTCGCTTCTTTGCATTCTGGGAGGGTGTTATCCATAAGTTTTAGGTCAAAATCCCGTTTAGTTGTCTTGCGAGTAAAGGTGATTCGTTGGGTTTTATTGGCGTTTAGCTTTATTCTCCATTTGGCACACCATTGTTCTAGGTCATCGAGAGCGCGTTGCAGAGGTTTATGGAGTAGATAGGCCGTGCTATTAGAGTCCCAGAGGCCCTTGTCGTCCGCGAATTGGGAGACTTGAACGCGATCCTCGGAGAAGTTAAGGTCTTTTACATAGAAGATGTAAAGGAGGGGGCTTAGGACGGATCCTTGGGGGCTGCCTGTTTCAAGGGGGACACTGTCAGACATTTCGTTGTTCGCTCTGACTTTAATTTCGCGATCATTTAAGAAAGAGGATAGTAATCTGAGCAGTTTTATGGGGAGTCTCATTTTTGATAATTTGTGGCGCATTCCATTGTGCCAAACGGAGTCAAATGCTTTTTCGACGTCTAACAGGACTGCAGCGCCTATTTGCTGATTGTTGATAGCGGTTTTCATTTGGGTGACTAGTCGATAGACATGTTCGATGCCTTCTTTACGGTTTCTATAGGCTCTTTGCCATTTATTGAAGAAATCGATGTCTTCAAGGTGCCCCCTGAAACGATTGGTAAGGATTCGTTCGAATGTCTTACCAATGCAGCCGAGGAGGCCGATTGGGCGGTAGCTGGTTGGATCGGAGGGGTCCTTGTCAGGTTTTGGTATCATGACACCGATGGCTTTTTCCAACATTTGGGAAAGTATCCATGGGTGAGGCATGCGTTGAACAGTTTGTTAAGTTTTTCGATTAGGGAGTTTGGGCTTTGTTTAAGAATTTTGTAGCTTACTTCGTCTTCGCCGGGTGAGGAGGAGTTTTTGCATTTTTTATGACGTTGATGATTTCGTCATTGGTGATGGGGGTGACGAGGTTATCGTCATCCACGTCTTCTGGCTCGTTATCGAATTTGGGGTCACGGTAGATTTCAGGGTGTTCATTGATGAAGTCATCAAACGCGTTAATGGCGGCGTTATCATTGCCCGTGCCTTGATACGGGCGATGCGTTTTTCTTAGGAGGTCGGCAAAAGTGTCGGCCTTCTCTTTGTCGGTGCGAGTGAAAGAGCCATCTTCCTTCTTAAGAGGTTTTACTGCGGCTTTGCCGCCCTTGTTTTTTTGCCCAGTAAGAATTTTGAAAGAGTCCCAGAATTTTTTAGCATCTTGGGTCCCGTTTAGGTTGGCTGTTGCCTTTTCCCAGCTGGCTTGCTTTTCAGCTTTGAGGGCTTCTTTGACTTCGCCGTGAAGGCCATTTCCAAGATGCAGAGAGGCATGGACCGGGAGGTGGTCACTGCCTAAGTCATCGTCGCCGACCCAGTGGTCATCGATATGGTTTATCAGGGAGTCACTAGCGATAATTAGATCGAGGATTTCGGATGAGAATAATGGGTTGTTACTGATATACGTTGCTGAGCTGTCATTCATAACCACATGAAGGTTGTGTTTTTTGTGATTTCAAGGAGGGCTTCACCGTTTGGGGTAGTTTTGTTGCAGCCAAAGTACAGGTGTTTGGCATTGAAGTCGCCGAGGAAAATGCAATGTTTGTATTTCCTCGTGAAGAATTCAAAGACAGTGTCAGAAACAATTTTGCTTGGGTCATTATAATAACAAACAATCGCGATGTTTTTATTATCAGCAGTGATTTCAGTAGCAATCACCTCTGCGTCGAGGTGATTAGTTTTTATGGTTTTGGTTTTAATGTTCCGCTTTATTAGAACAGCGACGCCGCCACCAGAGGTGATTAGTCGGTCTCTTCTAATAGTGCTGAACCCGCTAACTGAAAAAGTTTTACTGGGTTGAAGCCAACTTTCACAGATACAGACAGTGTCTGTATCTTTGAAGTATCGGCTGATCTGAAGCTTTTTGTTATTAACGCTTCTAGCGTTCCACACGGCTATTTGTAACTTATTCATGATAGGGTTGTAATTTAGTCGCGGTGTTTGGTTGGAGGTGATTAGTGGCTTTATTGGACGTTGATTGCGGCTTTAATTAGGGATTCGGATATTTGGGTTTTGAAGAGCCGGGACGCTGACCGGCTAACATCTTGACAGATGTCAGACAGACTAGTGCTGACATGTTTGTTTAGAACCGAGTAGAGCGCTCCCGCGACAAGGGAGCATATTGTGTGGGGTGAAGAAGCGTTGTCGGGTTTATTTAAGTTAAGGTTTTTCAACTCTATGTTGGTTTTCACTTTTTTAAAGTGGGGGCACCCCCGATAATTACTGGTGTGGGGTCCTTTGCAGTTAGGGCAGGAGGGGGACTTTGACTTGCATGCCTTGGTGAGATGGTTGTCTCCACATTTCATGCAGGTCAGAGTGCCCCTGCATCTATTGGCTACGTGCCCAAATTTTTGACATTTATGACATTGGATTGGGGGAGGGGTTGATCGGTACTCCTCAGTAACATGCTTTCTACCATTGATGGTCACCCCTTCCGAAATTATTTTCCGTTTAGTTGTACTGTTAGGGCAGATCACCTTAAGCTTCCACGTGTCATTGCCCGTGGCTCTGGAGGTGAATCTTTCCCACTTGCAGTCTGGGTATACCCTGGCTGATGGCTTCTTTTGGGGTGTCGGGGTGTACCCTTGTTACCACGGCAATATTGACTGTTGTTTTTTCCCCTAGGGGTTGTATAGCCTGCTTATTTTGTTTTTTATTTTTGTCCATGGGTACCCTCGTGGGTATCTTCTGTACAGCCCTCGTGGGTGTCCTTTTTATGGCAGCGGAGAAGTCTAAACTCATAAGTTGAGTGACTTTCTCCAGACCGGACACTCTGACTGTAATGTTTTTGTTGGCAGTGGCAGTGAGATCATTATCGTCAGTAGTTAGGTTTCTCTTATTGACATTATGAGAATTAGTCCTGTTAGTACTGTTGACCTGAGTGGAGCAGGAAGAGGTGGGATGCTGGAGGCTTCTGCACTTCTTAACCACTCTAGGTGTCAGAGTGGAGAAACCATCAGCACCCGTCACCTCCTGCAACTCGCACTCAGAATCGCAACTATTTTGTTTTCTTTTTAGGGGGGTCTTCCCTCCTCTTTGGATCACATTGCTGGGGCCACTAGCGGGAACAGACTCCTCGCTGTGCCCAGCCTCGTGACTGGAACCTATCCCACTAGCCTGCGTGTTGAGTAACTGTGACAGAGATCTATCCGGGTTAAAGGATTTGGTTCCCAGAGGATCCATTGTGAATTTTGTATTTGTTTTGGAGTTGACACCACAAGCACGTGCAGCCTCAGCATAGGATTTTGGGCTGCTACCCTCCTCCGATGCTGTGGCTGCTGAACTTATGGATTCTCTTTTACTTGTCTTGACGCTGTTGGCGCTACTGCATTCGTTTTCAGAAGGAATGCCCTCAGAGGCAACCAGGACCTCTATCGGGCTGGACTCATTACTGTCTGGTACAGAATGGGTTTCTGCCACTACTTGGATCTCTTTAGCTGGAGATCCAGGTGATAGTGGGGATGGCATAATGAAGGAATTTCTTAGCATCTCAGAAATTTGGAGGTCTTTAGCTCTAAGCGCCTCCCTCATCTCGACATCCTTTGCTTTGAGTTCTTCCCTCAATTCGGCAATCTGCTTTGTTAGGGCTTCTAACTGCTTCCCCAGAAACTCATTGCACCCCTCTGACTCCCTATTCGCTTGCCCCCCCCCCCCCCCCCCCGGAATTTTTAGAATTACCAGCACTAACCTTGTTTCCTGCTGACTCTCGTCTTGCAGCTATCTCCCTGTCCTTCTTGTTTTTCCTGTCATCCTTCTTCTCTTCTCTTCTCTTTTCCTGTGTATTAAATGCTGATTTGTTGAACTGCGTCATTTTCCTAGGTTTAATGGATCTATGTGTATCTATGTGTATAAGTAAGTTAAGACTCTTTTAAATTTTCCAGAATATGATTGTAATCGCTTTCCTGGAAGGCTGAAGAAAATCTTGAGGTGTTAACAGCTTGAACGAATGAATGACAGGTGCTATAGACTCTATTGTTATAATTCCCGATGCTATATGCCTTCAGAGATATATAGCACTGGAAATTATTTTACAGCCTTGGGGTCCAACTTCTTATCGAAAAAAATTACGCCCTTCTCTGCTACTGACAGGTGTAAAGATTGATTGTGGAAAAACAATTTTCTTATCCGCGTCACTTACCACAATCCGGGAAAACCCCTGACTATTGATCCGCCAATTGCAAGTTTGAATTTTACATGCAACCTCAAATGAAGCCGGAGTCGGCGATTCTCATTCGAGTAAATTTCCATTTTAAGCACGATTAATTTCCAAATTAATTATAAATCTTGCATTAGACATCGTAAAATACGAATATATTCTTAATACTGCAACAAATTGGCTGGAAGAATGTATTATATGAATGAGAGAATGAAATTTCGTTGAAATCACCGAGTACACTTTTTAGTGAGTCAAAACTCAATAAAAAAGTCAATTTAATGAAAATCATAATTTTTTTGTAACATTTATATGATTTTATGTATATTACACATAATTCTGTACATTTATGTTGAATTTCAGTGCAACTGATCCATTAATAAAAGAGTTTTAAAAAGAAATATTTTTGGAGTCGGTAATTTCAGAGGGAGAGGGTCTTTTCGGCCTCGGGAACATTCGGCCTCGGGAACATCAACCCCGGGAACATTCGGCCTGGGAACATTCGGCCTCCGCTTTAAACTAGGGAGACTAAGAGAGACACGGGTTAAGATGAGTTTAAACGTCTTTATTACAACCAAAAACAAATACAGCGTAATGTACAATATATACAATATAAAATACATTGAAATACCGGTATATGAATGAATGAAAAGTTTCTGCGCACAGGGGCGATGTGGGATTGAAATCCCTTGCGACCCAAGTAACTTTATTTGCTTTATAGCATTATTTGCTCATAAATCCACGAGAGTTGGGAGCGAGAGCCAATAATCTTATTAAGTTTGAGTGTGCGACTGGCAACAGGATAGTGGGTTGAGATTCCCGAGAACCTCGAGCTGGAAAATGGCTAGGAATTTGCATAATTACAAGAGTTCTGCTCCGTGTTTGCCAAGAGAAGTGGACAAATTTATGGTAATATTGAAACCGCAGTTTGGTGGTTATTTTAGAAAAAAGAAAAAGACATATATTGGCAATTACACTTTATATATACTGGCACACAACTTCAAAAATCTATGTGAGTACCGGGTAGTTGTTTTTACGCGAGATGTCAGAAACGGGGTGGGGTGTTGGCATCAACGCTAAAGAGGAATTACAGCCCTCACTGATTACAGATCTCACAGAAGCAAGGACTCAGATTCCAGTATCCAACGAAATAGTCTGGGCAAAAATCAAGTTAGGAAGCAGGAGTGTTGCCGTTGGTGTTGTATACTTAGCAGTGGAGGGAAGTAAGCCCGAGTGGAATGATTCAATATATACAACTCTTAGATCGAATATCACAGAGCTTGGAAGCAGAGGGTTCAGTATTGTCCTAATGGGGGACTTCAATGGGCACGTCGGGGATAAGGAGGAGGGCATACAGGGAGGTGATAGGAAAATTAACACGAATGGGAGGAAGATGTTGGACCTATCAAAAGAGCTTGGTTTAAAGATCCTGAACAGGGATGCGAAATGTAAGGGTAAATGGACCTGGGAGAGGAACGATAAGAAAACAATAATTGATTATATACTTGGAAATCTTACAGAACGATGCAGGCCGATGGATAACGGGGTCGAGCAATGCCGCAGCGCTAGAAGCAATCAGGGGTGAGCTTGGGTGGATGAGGATCAAGGACAGGATAGACCTGTTGAAACTCGGTTATCTTAATTATTTGGTGAATCTCCCCGACAGCCGATGGTGTAAAGTAATGTTCCTGCAAATCTTCAACTCAAATATCAAAACGGGGTGGATGATCCAAGTGAGGGAGCTAGTAGAGAACTACTCATTGGAGATCTCGGACCTGGACGTTGGGGCAAACCAGGGTAAAAAAATCGTCAGAGAAAGGGTCTTGGAGGATTGTAACCGTAATTGGCGAGAGGGGGTCAAATCAAAGAGGTCTTTGGGTGGCCTGCGTGATAAAGAGAGGCCAGGTTTTGAAGAGTACCTTGATGGCACCTTTGGGGGGTCACTGCTGTTCAAGCTGCGGTCGCGATCCCTGGAGCTGAGGGGAAAAATTGGGAAAGACGGTGAAAGGGAGTGCCAGATGTGTAACTTGGGCATGGTGGAGACCCTGGAACACTTCCTTCTAGAATGCCCAAAGTATCAGTCTAAAAGAATGAGATTCACTGGGAGTATAATGGGGAAGTGGGATGGGAGAATGAAGGACATGTGGTTAGGGGGAGACTCAAAGGAGAGGGTTAATGTGCTAATCGGAGAGATTGGGAAGAATGGGGTGAGGGATGTCATCAAGCAGTTCGTCTCCGAATGTTGGGAGGAGAGGAGAAGCGAGGGAACAGGGAGGCAGTTGGGAGTTCAGGGGTAACCAAGGCCTTCTCGTTCGAGAACCGCGACAAATCAGCGGCTGGCCAAAGTGTTATTATTATATTATACTCACTGACATTAGCGTATGGAGGGAGGTTATAGATGTAGAAATAGATGACGAGAGAAGGCCATCATTCCCCCTGCACCCCACCCCCTCTTCCCCTCCTCTCCTCCCAGCATTCAGATATAAACTGCTTAATAGTGTCCCTCACTTCCTCTTTTTCTATTTCTTCAATAAGCATTCCTACCCTCTCCCTCGTGTCCCCCTTCGGCCATCTATCCTTTGTTTCTTCACCCCACTTCTGCATTATTCTTCCAGTAAATTTTATTCTATGAGGTATATACTGTGGGCATTCCAAGAGAAAATGTTCCAGGGTCTCCACTACTCCAGAGTGGCACATTTGTCATCTCTTTTCCCCGTCTCTCCCAATTTTTCCCCGAAGCTCCAGTGATCTTGATCTCAGTTTGAACAGCAGTGACCCTCCAAAGGTGCCATCTAGGTACTTCTCAAAAGCTGGCTTTTCTTTATATTGTAACCCCTGCAGTGACCTTTTCACGCTAACCCCTGCTCGCCAGTTTCGATTGCAATCTTCCATGACTCTCTCTTTGACAAACCTTTTGCCTTCTTTCATTCCTACTTCTATGTTTGTGACCTCTATTGAGTAATTGTCCATTAGTTCCCTCACATGTTTTGACCACCCCGTTTCTATATTAGAATTCCAAATGGTATCGAGCATCAGTTTGCACCACCGGTTGTCAGGCAGGTTTCTCAAGTAGTTAAAGTAACACAGTTTTCCCAAATCTACCCTGTCCTTGATTTTCATCCACCCAAGCTCCTCCCTTACTGCTTCCAAAGCTGCAGCATTACTCGACCCTGTTATCCATCTGCCGGCATCATTCTGAGTACTTTCCAACTTCTTAATAATGGTTTGGTTTAATGGAATCACGTCCGTGCCATACGTTATACTTGGTAAACCCACCCTCTCCCACAGTGTTTTCCCCACAAAGACCTTATTGAAACTATTTTTCCCTAAAAGTTTTAGTTGGTTCAGAATTCTTTTCCCCTTCAGAATCAGTTTGGCTGAGTAATTTCTGTACACCCCTCTTCCCGTTATATTTATGCTTACCCCTAGATACTCATACTCACCCGTTTCTCCTACAGTGATTTGTTTGCTTTCCCCTTCGGGGATTGAGAACTCCCCCACTCTCCATCTCTTCGTCATATCTACCTTGCGTCCAACGGGTATTACCTTGCTTTTATTTTCATTTAGTTCGAGCCGCCAAGTGTTCCCATATCTACCAACAATTTCCAGCAGTTTCTCTAGCCCCTGTTCAGTTCTAGACATTAACACCATGTCGTCCGCAAAGAATAAGCCTGGTATCTTTATGTCTCCAACACTTACCCCCTCCGCACTCTGAATTAGTTCGTCCCCTAAATCTTTAACATACAATGCAAACAAAATCGGTGAAAAGATACACCCCTGCTTGAGGCCTACATCCATAGGGACTCGTTTTGTAGTGATACTCCCTAGACTGAGTTGGCTTTGCACATCTGTATACAGTGCTTTCATGATTCCCACAAAGTCACCCCCCAGTCCGATGCCCTCGAGCTTTCGCCACATACCTTCCCTCCATACTCGGTCGTACGCTTTTTTCACATCTAGAAATGCCAGAAACATCTTTTTCTTTTCAGCCTTTGTTGATTCTATCAGTTGGGTGAGTGTAAATAGGTGATCAGTGACTCTTCGTCCTTTCCTGAAACCATTTTGAATTTCTCCTAAAAAACCTTTCTCTTCAATAACTTCCTCTAGTCTACCGTATACGACCTTACAGAATACTTTCCGATGTTACTACTAACTGATATCCCCCTATAGTTATCTAGAACTTCCTTATCCCCCTTTTTGTGTATGAACGACACCTTACTTTCCCTCCACTCTCTGGGGACCTCTTGCTTTCGCAGAGCCAGGTTGAAAAGGTTTGTCAGGACTTCAATAAGTGCCTCCCCCTCCATTTTTGAGGAATTCGTTCTAAATTTCATCAGTCCCTCCCGCTTTACCATTTTTTAATTTCGAGACCACGTTCCGCACTTCTTCTGCCGTTATTTCGCTACATACACGATTGGATAGGTTCTCCTCCACCAGTGTATTTCTTTTTGGTGGGGACCCACTGCCCCATCGCCTATCGTTTATCTTTTCCCAGTGCTTGACTAACTCTGAAGCGATACGGCCTTTATCTTCTGTACTTTCCCCATCCACTTTGATACTCTGCCCACTACTTTTCCCTCGTTTATTTACCCAGTTCCAAAATACGTTTGAGCTCGAACCCCCCGTTTTCTTTATTGTCCTGGCAAGACTGCAATTGTGCTCCTTCCTATTATTATTCTTTATCTCATTCACCTTTCTCCGTGCCAGTTCATATTCTCCTTTCATTAGTCTCGTGTCATTGTTATCCACCCCTTTAAGCTTCCTACTTCTTCTGTAAGCAGCGCATTTTACCTTCCTTTCTTTTATAGCCCTTTTCAGTCCCTCGTTAACCCTGTATCCAAGCTCTCTCGTTGGGACCCTCACCCTTCCTATACAATCCTTCCCTGCCTCTGTTAGGCTATTTACTATGCCATCTGAAATACTCTGGACATTTGCATCCCTAGGTATACATTCAAGATTTGGTTTTAGTTTTTCCCGAAACTGCTTCCAGTCGGCTCCTTGTTTTAGTCCCCAAACTTCCTTGAAGGTATTTCTGTCTCTATTCGTCTTTTTGCCCATAATCTTAACTGTTATCAGGTTGCACAGTCGATTGATGTTTAATTTTCTTCCAATTATCTGTGCATATTATTATCGCCAATTAAGTTAATCTTCCAGTTGGGAGGTGTGTTTTTCTAACAATTATCTTCCATGACAATCATGAAAATTGAATGATAATTAGCATTTTTGTAAGGTTTGCAATTAGACTATAAAAGTGAATAAAAGTCGAAACAAAAATTGGCACAGGTCTATATATATGTAATTTGACCAGAAAAGGGACTTCTGATGGGCCCGATCGCGTCCTGCATCGCGTTAATCCTTCAACCAATGAAGGGGTGGGATAGGGTGGGGGAATGAGCCCCAATCGCATCTGATTTTGCGTTAACCCCTCAACACGTGAAATGCTGGGTATGGTGACTACCAGTACAACAAAATATTACGTAGAAAAGCCCTCAGAAGTTTAACGAAGGGCCAAAGATTACCCGATTTTTTGGGGGGTGGGGGTTTGGGGGGGGGGGGGGGGTCGTCTCCCGCATCTACACCACTGTATTAATATATAATTTAAATATTTCCTGTTTCCTTCGAATTGCTCTCTTGATGAAATGTTCATACCGGCGAAATTGACTTTCGGCGAAGTCTGTTCAGACTGTTCTGCTGAGATAAATGCTAAAAATGGGAAAGTTTTTGCCTTTATGTACACCCATTGGAAGCAGACACTCATCTTCACAAGTCCTTCAGCCAATATTCGCCTTCGCCCATACAATTAAAGACCAGGTACATGTTGACCAACTGTGGGTACGGGTTGTCCAACCTTGGGTACGAGTTGTCCAACTGTGGGTACGAGTTGTCCAGCCGAAAATGGGTACGAGTTGTCCAATTTTGGGTACGACTTGGCTGGTACGAGTTGCCGTGGATACGAGTTGTCCTGATACCGATTGGTCAAAGTGTCTCTAAATGTGCAATCTTCGTACTTATTGTAAATCCATCTGATAATCCGACCAACTTCTCAGGCTTCGTAGCTCCTACCTCAGCCTCGGTGCGGGTGTGATGAGTGGTGCTGGGGAATTTATGCCGGACATGCCATGTGTTATGTTACAAACGTAGCACTGAAATATTGTTGAACAACCTAGTGTTGATGTGGTACTTTCACACCCCACCAGGTTTACTTGTGTATATATATAAATATGAGGGTATATCTCACATTTTCTCGCTGCTCAGTTCTTGGAGGAACTCAGAGGTCTTAAAGAACAGATTGCCCATCTGACAAAAAAACTAAAAGAGAAGGAGGCCAAAATTGAGGAAAATGAGGCTTTTATTTGTTTAAGGGAAGCCTTACCCAGTCCATAGCTTCACCGGTCTCACCTGTCTCACCTGTCTCTCCCATCAGGGAGATCCAGGTAGTGGCAGAGGTTCATAAAGTCCCTGAAACTCTGATCACACCTACTGAACCCACTCATATTCAGGCTAAAGGTGCCTCTGTGCACAAGACTTACGCTGAGACGGCGGGGGGGGGGGGGGGGGCGTCAAAGCAGCACATGAGGTGTCTGCAATGGGCACACTGAGTGCCGAGTCCTCAGTAGTCTCTGCTGACTCTAGATTACAGGATCCCGCTGACCCATTGAACAGCAAGGCCTTCTGTCCTGACAAGGATATAGCGGAAATGTTGGCCACGCCGACAGGTCTGGGTGATAGCCTGCCCCAATCTTCAGACCACTGGGCCAGCACCACCACAACCACTAAAACACCCAACAAAAGAGAGAAAATAAGTCTGGAGCCTGAGGTGGAGGAGTTAGCGGATGAGGAGGGGTTCATTCACACTGTTGATAGACAGCCGAAAAAAGTGAGGGAACTGCCCCTCCTCCCCTCAGACTCCTCTGCCTCCACCTCCGGTTGAGGATCTGGTCCAATCTCAGCCTCAAATTTAATAACCGCACCTAGTATACCACCTCTCATGGAGAAACCCTGGAATAAAGTTGTAGCCAGTAATACAAATAATCTTAATCAAAACATCAATAGGGGGAAACGGACTCTACCCGCTTCCACCAGTGCCGTAAGCAAAAAACGGAGGTAGGAATAACCAAAGAGACAACAAAGATCACAGTTCCCCTAGATTTGTAGTTGAGGTCACCAGGGTTCACCCCGACACGCCCAGGGAACTCATTAATCAGGGGCTACAGAACTGCAAATGGGAAAGATTTACGTCAAAGGCCACAGACAAGGCGACGTGGAAAATAAAAGCCGTATGCCCCAATCAGGAATACCAGCCAACGGAATAACCATTAACAACAGACGGCACGTTGTGGAAGAATACAGATATACTCCTCCCCCGATTCAGTGCCACAAATGTCAGAAGTTCTGACACATAGCCAACAAATGCAGAGGGATCCTAACCTGCATGAAATGTGCATGAAATGTGGAGGTAGTCACCTCAGCAAATCATGAAGATTAGAATCCCCCTCCTGCCCCAATTGTAAAGGAAACCACCCAAGCAGCTACCGAGGCTGTCCCCATTATAAGAAGGTTAAAACAAGCATAGAACTAAAAAACCTACACCTAACCAAGCCTGAAAACGCCTCATCCCCCATGCCGTCTGCTCCCTTATCGCGGGCGCACTCTACTCAGTTTTACAAAAACATGTCAACACCAATTTGGGTGTCATCTGCCAAGATGTCAGCCGATCCGCGTCCCGACTCTTCAAGACCCAAATCTCCGAATCCTTAGTAAAAGCCGCTATCAACACTAATTAAAACTACCGACTATCCTTATCTGAACACCGTAACTAAATATCAACCCCACCATGAATAAGTTACAAATAGCCGTGTGGAACGCTAGAAGCGTTAATAATAAAAAAAACTTCAAATGAGCCGATACTTCGAAGATACAGACATTGTCTGTATCTGCGAAAGTTGGCTTCAACCCAGCAAAAAATTCTCAGCGGGTTCAGCACTATTAGAAGAGACCGACAAATCACTAAAGGTGGTGGCGTCGCTCTTCTAATAAAGCAGAACATCAAAACTAAAACAATAAAAACAAATCACCTCGATGCAGAGGTGATTGCAACTGAAATCACAGTCGACAATAAAAACATCGCTATTGTCTGTTTTTATAACGACACAAGCAAAATTGTTTCTGACACTGTCTTTGATTTCTTTACGAGGAAATACAAACACTGCATTTTCCTCGGCGACTTCAATGCCAAACACCTGTACTTTGGCTGCAACAAAACCAGCCCAAACGGTGAAGCCCTACTCGAAATAACAAAAAAAAAACATAACCTCCATGTGGTTATGAACGACAACTCAGCAACCTATATCAGTAACAACCCACTATTTTCATCTGATATCCTCGATCTAATTATCGCCAGTGATTCCCTGATAAACCACATCGATGACCACTGGGTCAGCGATGATGACTTAGGCAGCGATCACCTCCCGGTCCATGCCTCACTGCAGCTAGGCAATGGCCCACTCAGGTACTCCCCCCCACACTCTCCGCAGAAATTTTAGAAACATTAATTGGAACCTCTATCGTGACATCGTCGATGTCAAACTCACAACCCCCCCCCCCCCCCCCCCCCCCCCCCATCCAATGAAGCGGAAATCGAAACCCAATGCGAGGGCATAGAGAAAATCATTAACTCATCCCTAAACGATATATGCCCAAAAGAAGAAGTGCGCCCCTGGAGAAATACTATCTCAGGCGACACACTCTCACTAATCAAAACTAAACGGAAAGCTCTTCGAGCTCTTGAAACCGAAACTGACCCCGGTAAGAAAGCTGACCTCAAAAAAACATACAACCGCCTTCATGGCGAGGTCAAAAAAGCCCTCCAAGCTGAAAAACAAGCCAACTGGGAAAAGGCAACAGCCGATCTAAACGGAGTCCAGGGTGCCAAAAAATTCTGGGACTCTTTCAAAACCCTTACTGGGCAAAAAAACAAAAGCCGCAAAGCCACAGGAAAACCTCTTAAGAAGGAAGACGGTTCCTTCACGCGCACCGACAAAGACAAGGCCGACACCTTTGCCGACCTCCTAAGGAAAACGCATCGCCCGCATCTAGGTGCGGGCAACGATGACGCCGCCATAAACGCCATTGATGACTTCATCAATGCACACCCTGATATCAACCGTGACCCCAAATTCGCTAACGAGCCAGAAGACAGGGATGACGATGACCTCGTCATCCCCATCACTAATGACGAAATCATCAACGTCTTAAAAAAATGCAAAAATTCCTCCTCACCCGGTGAAGACGAAGTAAGCTACAAAATTCTAAAACAAAGCCCATACTCCCTAATCGAAAAACTAAACAAACTGTTCAACGCATGCCTCACCCATGGCTACTTTCCCAAATGTTGGAAAAAAGACATCGGTGTCATGATACCATAACCGGACAAGGACCCCTCTGACCCAGCCAGCTACCGCCCAATCAGACTACTCAGCTGCATTGGTAAGACATTCGAACGAATCCTTACCAATCGGCTCAGGGGGCACCTTGAAGACAACGATTTTTTTTAATAAATGGCAAAGAGCCTATAGAAACCGCAAAGAAGGCATCGAACATGTCTACCGACTAGTCACCCAAATGAAGGCCGCTATCAACAATCAGCAAATAGGCGCGGCAGTCCTGCTAGACGTCGAAAAAGCATTTGACTCTGTCTGGCACAATGAAATGCGCTACAAATTATCAAAAATGAAACTCCCCAAGAAACTGCTCAGATTACTATCCTCTTTCTTAAATGATCGCGAAATTAAAGTCAGAGTGAACAATGAAATGTCTGACAGTGTCCCCCTTGAAGCAGGCACCCCCAAGGATCCGTCCTAAGCCCCCTCCTTTACATCTTCTATGTAAATGACCTTAACTTCTCCGAGGATAGTGTTCAAGTCTCCCAATTCGCGGATGATAAGGGCCTCTGGGACTCTAACAATACGGCCAATCTGCTCCAAAAACCCCTGCAACGCGCTCTCGATGACCTAGAACAATGGTGTGCCAAATGGAGAATTAAGCTAAACGCCAATAAAACCCAACGAATAACCTTTACTCGCAAGAAAAATAAACGTGATTTTGACCTAAAACTTATGGATAACACCCTCCCGGAATACAAAGAAGCGAAATTCCTGGGCATCACCATTGATCAAAAACTGTCCCTCAACAAACATACCGACGACATGGCGAAAAAAGCTACCAAACGAATTAACTTACTGAAAATGCTTAAGGGAACTTCATGGGGGGGGGGGGGGGGGGGGGGGGGGAGGGGGGTTGAACCAGTCCACCCTACTCAAACTATACAAATCCTTTGTGCGCCCAGTACTCAAATACGGTGCAATCATACTAACTGACCTCAACCAAACTAATATGGGTAAACTCCAGAGGGTCCAAAATCACGCGCTTAGAGTTGCCCTCCGCGCCCCATGGGACACACCCATCAAATCACTCCACGACAGGGCCGATATCCCCACCATTAAAGACCGCCTAGCCACCCTGGCCGCGAAAAATCATGACCGGTTAGCCGACAGCGAACTAATCCCCGAACTTGGAACCATTTGCGAAAGCCGACAAAAGCCCAAAAATTGCAATCAAAACTAAGACCGCTCGAAAAACAGTCAACACGGGGAACAAAGGGGAAGGGTAGGTAGGCCAAGCCACTGTCAGTAAATCTACTGCGACCCCACAGTACGACATGTCCTGCTCCAGGCATGCTACAATGCGCGGAACCAAACTACCCTGTCCCCACAATCTCCGCAAATCTACATAGGGAAAGGGTAGGTAGGCCAAGCCACTGTCAAGCAAACATACTGCGACCCCACAGTACGACATGTCCTGCTCCAGGCATGCTACAATGCGCGGAACCAAACTACCCTGCCCAAACTCGTGCCCCTAAATAAACTCAATTTAATCTGAATATGGTCGAAACCAGCGAAGGGCATAACAGAAACACCCTCGGGTGTGGTTTAGTGTCTAAACCTGTTACCCTCCCGCTACAAACTCACTATCACCATATGAAGGTGATCTAACAGGCTGATCAGCAGCTTAACGGTGATCATAATTAAAACATAATGTGCTACTTTTAACTCTTATTCTTATGAAAACTAATTCTGCCTTCTTCTTTTAAGCAGGTACACAGAAGATCCTTTTTGACCAGCACCCCCAAAAACCGCTACAGACAGTCTAACCGTTATGGAAACAGTCACCCCCACGGTTCCTGAACATCCTCCGCTCCCTCCATAAAAGTGGTCGACCACTTTAAGGGAGGCGAGCGTTGGTCCTGCGTCCCGCCTCTGCCCCTTTTTGTAAGCGCAATGCGCATCTTTTTTCCCAACCCAATAGGATTACAATGCAGGCCTGCCCCCGAACCAGGGAAGTTCGGGTCTTCTTCTTGGTGGTCCCCGAAAGGGGTCGTTGTTGTTTCCTTCAAAGACATCCTATCAAACAGAGACAGCCTGAGGCAGATTATACTTGCCAGTGATGGCCATCACTTAAAATCATCTCCGAAGTGGCAGACTATACTTGCCCGAAAATCCAGATCGACTGCACCCTCGGGGAGAGGTAGTACCCAACCTCCCACACTGGTCCTCACCCGAGGGTTCAACCGACATCAGTCAAAGAGACCATCACGCCGCAACCGGTGACACCTGCCGAGTACCTGAACCTGTTCCTCCTTCAACACGAGTAGACATGCGGAAATTAGTCATTTACAGTCAATGAGGGTCGAAAGGGGCTTGTTCCCCATACCGTCCCTGCGCGCCTTCGGCGCGTTAAACCATTCCATTCGATCTCACATATGTTTATGGGTGCACATCGCCCTCATTAAGCACACGCCCTCAGTACGTGTTTCATATACGTGTAGTTTTGTATGTGAGTGTTGCGTGGTCGGAAAAATTCCACGCAAGGGATGCCAACTGAGAGATCTTGGCCTCTTTTACTGATCACCCAGAACGTGGGCCGACGTTATCCATGTAACGTTTACAGTTAGAGTGCTCTAGGTCTATATTTCATTCAGTGAACATGTACCGAACCATAACTGTTTTTCCAACGTATATATATGTGCAGTTGTATGTGAACGTTACGTAGTCGGTAAATCCCACGCACGCTGATGTCAAATGAGAGATCTTGCCAACGTAATATTTACTGTTTAAGTGCTGGAAGTCCCTATCTCATTTAACGTACATGTGCCGACATGAGTAAAGGGCCAGCGTCATAGGTCAACTCAAAAATCTCGCTTCAAACCTTGTTATGCTTGCAGTTTTATCTCCAAAACAAGACCTATGTTCCTTATTGGAACGAGCTTGCTGAGCTCGTTCCGGTGAAGGGTCGTGGGTTGTATTTTTTTTTTAGACCAAAGTTAAATTCTTTAATAATCCAGACTTATTTTGCAGGTGTCCTCTGCTATCCGCGTTGAGCTTCAGTTACTTCCACCGGATTCATCATTGCCATCATCGCATCATCTGTGACGCCCTTAGGTTCTTCCTTGTAAGCCCCATGACGTGTGATCAGATTTACTTTCTTCTACAAGGTAGGACTAAAACACTAGGGGAGAGCCACATTTGAATTATTTTGGTGCTGGAAACTAAGGCGACAGCGTGTCGTTGCTCATCCTTGGTTTCATATGTCATGACTCATCCGGCCATACCCCCATTGTCCTACAATAAACTAGCTAGGCAGATCAACAAGTTGTTAATTATTTTGAATATTAGTGCAGTCCTCTACATCAGAAAAATGTGTCTACTGCGATTTGGTTCACCTTTGGAGCAAAGAATCATCTTATAAACCTGGTTTCTCAGTGAAGTAGACATTTGAGTGGACTGCATATCTTATCCGAATGCCAACCCATATCCAATATATAATTAATAAATGCAGTTACCCCTTTTACTCCTGTTTAAATCGCTAAACGCGTTTATTGTTACAATGCCATATTATTTAAAATACAAATGCTCAATGTTTTGCTTTATGTCGTCTTACCACACCGAAATAAATTGCCCCGAACTTTACCTTATTGGGTTCTGCAAATGCCTGGTATAATTGGTGTGTTCTTGACAACTTCTTAATTTGAGCTCATCTTCTACCCTGTCAGCGAGTATCTTAGCAATTGATTCAATTATCATAATGACTGTCCTTTTACCGTGTGTCTGGTGGGGGTTGGCCGACCCTTTCTCTTCTCGTCAACTTTCGCCTATTTGATCTTTCGCGACAGGAAGAGACATGTGGTGTACTGCTAACATCTGGTACTGAACCTCTATTCTTTTGATGAATCCAGCTCAACCGATGCGGTGATTGTTATAATGTGTCGTTAAATCAGTGCAATCAATTTACCCAGTGTTACATTTGATTCTTTGGCTGTTAACGTCTCTCTGCGACACTGATATTTTGAGTAAAATTTAACGGCCCAATTTCGTTTCCACAACTGCAGCAAAACCAATGCTTCTTCCACCGATAGTGAACCTATTCATTCACCTTTAAATGTAATCGGCGACTTTGAAACACTTGTATATACATTTATTACATATTCTAGTACTCTTTATGTACTTCTGACCATTGGATACTATTTGTTACCCTATTCATGTCTGTAAATATATTATGCTAATTATCCTATTATCTTGCTTTTTTCCGCTCTTAGTTCCCAAACCTAACAGGTATCATAGCTTGTGTTCAACATCTAACTTTAACCGATACATAATCTATTAATATCATCTTCCAACAGATTTCATTATGTGTGGTCTTGAATTGTACCGTGCGCGCATTGGTACATTCAATGCTGCAACTAGTGTGAGTAGCTTAAAATACAGACTGTCAAGCCATTCATCAATGTGTGTTTTAGTTTACTTGTACCTACGACAGTGCGGTATCAGCCTACATAAAAGCTTTACTATTATGTTAATTGCACATCTTTTCCCACCAAATGAATACTTTACCTTGCATCCAGTGAGCCTAATTAACGTTGACTGGACTAAAAGTGATGAAAAATTATATTTTGAGCCGCACAAACAGTTAGCAAATTCATGTAAAACAAACTTTGTAAAGGTAACACATGTACTTACAAACAGTTCTGCCTGCTTGCATCTGACTATTTTATTTATGATTCTGTTATTATCGGGAGACATTGAAACAAATCCAGGACCAGATTCCATCACTACAGGTAATGCCCCCAACACTTTGAAAATTCTACATCTAAACGTACAGAGCCTAAAACCTAAACTAGCTATTATTCAGTGTGAATCGCCAGAATCTGACATTCTTGCATTTACGGAAACTTGGCTACAAATTGCAGACCCAACTCCAGACATTCTAATCCATAGATTTCAAGAACCATTGCGGTTCAACCGCCCGTCAAGGGGAGGTGGGGTTGCAATTTATGTTAAAGACGGTTTTTCTTTCCAGCACAGACCCGACCTTGAAATCCCGAACGTTGAATGCATTTGGGCAGAAGTGTTTTCAAATAGCCGTAGATCGCTATTGCTGGGGGTATTTTATCGCCCAACCAACAGTCCATCGGAGACATGGGATATTATATCAGCATCTGTTGAAAAGGCTAAAGACACGTCAACCGATGATCTAATTATTACTGGTGATTTTAATGATAACCAAGTTCCTTCTCCAAACGGTTCTTTTACTGGCATGGCCAAATACTTCAACTTGCGTCAGCTTGTGAGTGAGCCCACTTACTTCACCAAATCGTCTGCTTCACTGATCGACTTATTTGCTGTTAGCAACACGGTCAACGTCTTAAGATGTGATGTTTTAGAACCGTTAATACCAGAGGTGGTTCGCTACCACTGTCCCATTTCCCTGGAAGTCGAATTTGTAAAGCCGCCGCCCTCAATCTTCAAGAGGCGTATATGGTTGTATTCTCAGGGAAATTATTAATCCTTAAATGCTGCTTTCAGTAACGAACGGTGGTATACCCTTTATGACAATCCATGTCTTGATATGATAGTGTCCAGTGTGGTACTTGAAACTGGATCCAAACATATTCCCACTAAGTTCATCACTTCAAGAACATCCCAACCCCAATGGATGCATAATGAAATACGCCTCCTGATTCGTCCGAGAAAACGCTTTTATCATATAGCCAAATGCAACGGGCCCCCTCATGCTTGGGCAAAATTCAAACACAAAAGAAAAGAAGTTGTAGCAGCGATAAGAAAGGCCAAAACCTCATACATATCCAAAGTTCAGTCCAAACTGAGTAGCCACGAAACATCGCCGTCTCAGTGGTGGAAAACCTTGAAATCCTTTACAGGTAGCAAAGCTCCAGGAATCCCAACTATAAATCATTTAAACTGTACCTGCTCTTCTAACGAAGAGAAAGCCGAGGTTTTCAATGAATACTTCTGTTCTCTATCAACTGTTGACGATTCTCACGCTTCCATCCCGGGCCCAACTCCACCTGCTCCACAAACCATTGACAGCATTACTCTTCAGTATAGCGAAGTATTTGAAGCATTGAAGTCTGTTAAGGTATCCAAGGCCTGTGGTCCGGATCTTGTAAGTCCTCGTCTTCTCAAAGAATGTAAATCTTCCCTTTGCGAGCCACTTTTAATTTTATTCAACATCTTACTCAATAGCTGTTATTTCCCATCTGATTGGAAAAAGGCTTATGTCTCCCCTGTCCTGATAAAGAACCCTTCCAATCTAGTTACAAATTACCGCCCAATATCATTGATTAGTTGTGTTGGTAAAGTCTTTGAGAAATGTGTCTTTAAACGCTTATGGCAGTTCCTAAAAGATAACAATGTTCTTAGTCAGTTCCAATCCGGTTTCTCTTCTGGCGACTCCACTGTCCTCCAGCTTACTGATTTATATGACGAATTCTGTCGAGCGCTGGATGAAGGTAAAGAGGTCAGGGTGGTATTTTGCGATGTCAGGCATTTGACAAGGTGTGGCACGTTGGACTCATTCACAAGCTAGAACGTATCGGAGTTTCTGGTGACCTTCTATTATTCCTAAAATCTTATCTTTCGGGCAGATTCCAGCGGGTTGTTATAGCGTCTGAAAATTCTACATGGGCACCCATAAACTCTGGTGTTCCCTAAGGTTCTATCCTTGGTCCTTTATTGTTCCTTATTTATATCAATGATATAACCGAAAATTTACTTAGTTCAATACGTCTCTTTGCTGATGATACCTCCTTATACCTTATAGTTGAAAATCCCGAACAAGCATCGATCGTAATCAACCAGGATCTGACCACGATTGAACATTGGGCTCAAACATGGTTGGTGGAGTTCAATCCCAACAAAACCGAGAGTATGGTGATCTCAAACAAAAGTACCCCTGCCTTACACTCACCATTATTTTTCAGTGGTACCCAAATTTGTGAAGTAAACAACCATAAGCACCTTGGTGTAATATTAAATCGTACCTGCACGTGGAATGACCACATCGACCATATTTGTTTAAAGGCTTGGTCACGGCTGGACTTGTTGAGGAGGCACAAGTTCACTCTGGATCGAAAGGTCCCAGAAAAAGTATATTTCGCATTTATCAGGTCCTTACTACAATATGCTGACACGGTATGGGACAACTGTTCGACATCGAAGTCCTCCGAGCTGGAGAAAATACAAATAGCGGCGGCAAGGATAATAACTGGTACAACCATTAGCGCTAGTAAGTTTCTTCTCTATTCTGAGACTCGCTGGGATCCACTCGAGGAAAGACGCCGCAAACACAAATTAGTGCAATTTTTCAAAATGTACCATCATATTACCCCATCATATATTGCTAATAAAGTGCCGCCACTTATCATGTCAACCAGCCAACAACACAATCTCCGATCGTCTCACAACCATCGAGTTCCATTCTGTCGTACAAACTTGTACCAGCGTTCTTTCCTTCCAAACATTACAAATCAATGGAATAGCTTACCCTTATCTGTTCGAGAGAATTCCTCTATCAGTAACTTCAGAAACTTCCTCAGCAATGGCAGCCTACGACCGCCACTATTTTACAGCGGTAACAAATCCCGCGTAGCTCAAATATATCATTGTAGGTTGCGTCTGCGCTGCAGTAATTTTAATGCCCACTTGTATGACAACCATTTATCCCTTACCCCCTCCTGCCAGTGTGGCGAGATTGAGTCGACCGAGCATTTTCTTTTGTTCTGCCCAATTTACTTAAATCTTCGAAACGATACAGTCAGCTCTCTGCCATATGCTATCGATTCCGCTACCCTACTGTTTGGCTCAGAATTATTGAATAATGCCGAGAATCATCATATATTTGAAACTGCCCATTGATATAGCCACTTTTAAACCAGTCAGTTGCAATTCCAACCCTGCAATGTTTGCACTGACTTGCTCAGCGACAGTCTGTATTTTTATGTTTACTTTTTATTTTTTCTCTGCCCTTAAATTTCTGTTTAACTTATTTTCATTTCATTTTCTTTATTATTAATATTATTGTTATTATTATCATTCAGATTATTACCACCTTTACATGTGTTTCTCTTCTTTGTCTGTTTTCCTAGGGACGTAGGACCTCGGCATCTACCTTGTCTCACTAGACGAGGAGTACTACCATTTCATACTTTTCGAGTAATATACAATATGCACCTTCCAAGTTTTAACAAGTAAACGTCATATGTTTTATTGTAATTATATAAATAATTCCCCGTCAGTCACCAACTTCCTATGCAGTGTTTGTCCACGACTTTCGAGGCTACTACTTTGTTAGGAAGGCTAATTTTAACCATATCTTAAAAGAAAATGTTAATTTACCAAGACTTGAAAAAGGCCAGACCCTGCCCGGTCCTTATAACATGCTTGAACTATTGGTTAATTGTTCCCTCCACATCAGATCAGATAAGGTATAGAGACGACCCCCTCTGTACTACCATGTTTATTCCTACATTTGAGTGATGGGTATCCATATCAATTTTTGATCAAATCCCTTCCCATTGAGCTCAATTTGTGCCCTACGTCCTTTGCCTGTCTTTTATCCTCCTATCTCTGTATCAGCTTAATCAACATTTTGTACAAAAAGTGTAAACATCTGTGAGGTGGCGTCTCTTGTGGTGGGTGCGTGTGTGTTGCTTACTGCGATCTACCTCGCGATCTTCAAGAATAAACTGCCCGACTACTGTGTCATAGATCACAGATTGTCGCCCACACGTTCGCGGGTGTGTCTTGGGACCGCCACCTCCCCATTGACCGTAACCTCCACGTTGTGTAAATCCACTTTTTTTCAGGGAGACGACTCCAAAAAGCTTCTAGCTAACTGTCGAATCCCTTCTATATATTTTGTACCTTCTATTTTCTGTTACTGTGTATACCATAAATGTTTGATTTAGTTTGGATGCTAAACTTTCTTGTTCCATATGATGTATACATATAACATGATTTTTCAAGTAAATATTGTTTAAACTAAAGGCAAGTTTAGTCAATCGTTTATACCCAAGTAGTATAGCTCGTACCTTTGGGGCCCCATTGGCCGGACCTCGGTGCCGGACCTCGGAAGTGACGTCATGTCACGTGACCTAGTGGCGGCATGTTGTGTTGTCATGGTAACCCACGTGAGCGGCCATCTTGTGACGTCATCTCCATAGTGATACGTGGTGTGAGTGCGCATGCGCAGCGCGTGTTGTTAGGGTGATACGTGTTTCCGTCGTCCATTTTGTATACTGGAGGCCGCCATCTTGGTTTCTATGGTAGCACGTGATTGTTATGTTACCCAATTTTTCTGCAATAAGACGGGGTATGTTTAGAGTGTGTGTTCGATTGAATCGGAGTAAATCTAATTACCACAAACAACCCGACAATCCTTCCAAATCACCAAAATCCACCCCAACTTTTACTATTTCGAATTCTTCCAGTATTCTCTGTTTCTATCTATATATGCAATAGTTTTCCTCTACCTGACCATGTTCCTTTGTTCTGGAGTATACTCCAGTAACGTAGAAGAGCCTATTAACTGGAACAGTTTTGCTTATTGTTACTATATTTAGCAATTTCTGGTCTATTCTTGTTAGTTCTGACCCTATTCCGTGTACTCTTGTTGTTTCATTTATCTAGATCATAACTAACCAATCAGATTGCTTGATTTCCCATAATCTGTATGCAGGGTTACCTCCCTTGTGTATAATAAAAGCCTATATCCAATGGCCATATCCCATGGAATCTCATTTTTTGGAAACGCCCGTAGCTATGGAAACCTTTTTGTCCTATGAGGCCATGAGGGCTATGTAAAAGCCCTCAATGAGTCCTCATTTATTATCCCTCATACCCTCATTGAATTTTGAGGTTATGAGGACCTTGAAAAATCCCTCAATGAGGTATAATTTACTACGACTCTTAGCCTCATTTCAGTATTTAACAGGTATATCCTATGGAATCCCATTTTGGAAAACGCCTGTGACTGTGGAATCCCTTTTTTGTCGTATGAGGCCATGAGGGCTATGTAAAAGCTCTCAATGAGTCCTCATTTATTATCCCTCATAGCCTCATTGAATTTTGAGGTTATGAGGACCATTAAAAATCCCTCAATGAGGCATAATTTACTACGACTCTTAACCTCATCTCGGTATTTGAGGATACCCATGGCCTAGTATTGTATTATTCGAGGATACCTATCGAGGATACCTTTTGGAGAATCCTTTTTTGTCGTATGAGGCCATGAGGGCTATGTAAAAGCCCTCAATGAGTCCTCATTTATTATCCCTCATAGCCTCATTGAATTTTGAGGTTATGAGGACCATTAAAAATCCCTCAATGAGGCATAATTTACTACGACTCTTAGCCTCATCTCGGTATTCGAGAATACCTGACATTATATTATTTGAGGATACTAGTTGGAATTTACATCCGGGTACTTCTGTTGGGGTAGTAGAAAAAAAACAAACAACAATATATATAACATTTCATTTTTATTCAAGTGTACAGTTCAATGTCTCAAGGCATTTCTCTTTGTAGTTGTTCTTGCATGGGCTAACCATTTCATCTTCTTGTGGGTTGGAGCTTCTTCCCATCGCATGGCTAGGTTCTTGATAAAACACATTCTTTCATTTGATAACTTGGCTTTGTTGGTTGCTTTAATTTCATGTCTGTCACCTTTGGGTTCCTCTTTCTCTAGCTGTTTCGTAGTAGCGTCATTGTGCGGATAAATAACAAATACGCCCCCTACAACCGTCGGGACAACTCGCCGTAGCCGAGGTGGGACGAGTCGCCGTCGGGACAAGTCGCCGTGCAGTAGTAGTTGATAAGTAATACGCGGCATAGGATTAAATTATCTTTATTAATACTCATGGGGTTGTAAGTGACAAGTAACTAGAGGCATATATTTAATTATCTTTATTATTTAATTATATTTATTCTTCACAAAGACATGTAACAATAATTAACAATAATGATTTAACACACACAATAGTGACTATAATATAACGGTTTATTTTTAAATCACATAGTTATACATTTAAGGAAAGACAATTACTTAACATAAACAGAGGAACATTTCTTCAAAAAGGCTGACGTTGATAGTGATGGAGGGTCTGACATATATTCGTCCCAATACTTCTGGATCTTCGGGGCCATTTTTGTGTATTTGGAGCGTGCGTCCGTCTCTAAATCTGATGCCTGGACTCATAATTCGACATTTTCTGCTTCTGTCTGTAGAGCCGGTACCAATTTGTAAAAACTCAAACTGGTCCCAAGTGTGTTCAGACGCCGATGCCAAGTTGTAATTGGAAAAAAATAGAGAGAGAGAGAGAGAGAGAGAGAGAGAGAGAGAGAGAGAGAGAATGAGAAAAAACTCCCCTTCAATGTCGTTATTGGTCCGGACCGTATGACCAAAAATACTCCATTCCGGCTGGCTGAAAGTTGCGGAATCTACCCATTGTCTCTGGACATAGTCCACGAAGTCTCGGAGTTTCGCCTCGGGCTGAGTTTTGTTGTACAAGGCTTCAAAGGTTTCTCGGATATGAAGAGCCGGCAGGAATGGCAACGCTAGTATCTGGCGAACGAAATCGTGTACAGGTCCCCCTTCTCTATAGGCCGTTTATGTCTCTGCCAGGAAACACTCTCTAACTGCTTTCTGTCTGACCCCTACGTGGCAGGCTACCCCTTTCCCACGGACACTACACCTCCATTTTGTCGTACCATCTTTCTCTGCCTGAAAAAGATAGTTTTTTGTCGTTAGAAAGAACGAAAAATACCGCCCGGTTATATCTATTACCACCTTACTTACAAGTTTGTCTTGGCCGTTGATATTTAAAGTTATTAACTATGGATAAATAAATTAAGCTCTAACTTGTTGTTACATTAATATTTATATTTTTCATTAAGATTTTGTAATAATTTTTTTCCACAATGGTATTTAATTCATTAACTATGGTTTTGAAAATAATGTTTAAATTAAACTCAAACTTGTTTTTACATTAATATTTTTCATTAAGATTTTGTAATAATTTTTTTCAACAATGGTATTTAATTCATTAACTATAGTTTTGAAAAGTTAACTGGTACTTTACCTTGTAGATAACCTAGGAGTGGTCGTCACTTGAGATTAATAGTGGTTTTCCACGTTGTGTGCCTGTTGGTAGTACAGTGTATGTAGTTGGACCGTCCGTTGGCAGTTGATTGTCCTCGGATAGGTCCGAATCCTCAATAGACATTTCCATAGCCTCAGGTCGGTTGTCATTATCCTTGTGTGGCAGATCAAACGTACCGTCCATTAATTCCTGCAGAATCTCAACATTTTGCTGGTCAAGCTGATCATGATCATCATCGGTTAGATTCATAGGCTCATCCTGCAGGATATCGGAAGCTGAAGATTCTGTAGTTCCTACTGTCGCCGCAACCTCTCGGAGTCTCTCATCATCTCTCCTGCAGAAATATCAAAGATTTTAAGATTACGAAAATGTTTTTTCATCGAAACGATACTAGCGATAATTGCACCAAAATTATTTATTAAGTTATTTTCTGTTTAAGCTACACTTACTTTTGTTGACAAGGCGAGCAGAATACTAGTCAAAACGTCCGATTTCAAAAACGTCCGATTGTCAAAACGTCCGATTTTGAAAAATGTTTGGTCAAAACGTCCAATTGAATTGGTCAATATGTCCGATGGTATTAGTCAAAACGTCCTGTGATATTGGTCAAAACGTCCGGTTCCCGAAACATTTATTTTTTTTCTTTACTGATATATTATATATATTTAATTAGTTATTTGAGTTCTCATTTGAGTCTTTGAAAATTCAAAGGCTATTTGAAGATAGGGTTCGCAGTGTTTTCCCTCCGTAAACATTGGTGAATTACCGGTAACTATTTTAGTTGAGAATTTAATGTTTAATGTTTTGACTCTCCAGTTAACCTAATCCTTTGAGGTTGAAAATGTTTCTTACTGGTATTTTCAATGGTAAAAAGCATTTTTTCCCCATTGGGATTTGTGTAGCCAAGGCGTAATTGATGCATTTCTAAGCAAAAATATAAAAAAACAAATGTTACATATTGGTATTTCCTATTTTCAATTTAATAAAATCAAAAAAAATAAAAAGGGTGTTTTTTTTCAATGCCCCTACATTTTGTGGGCGTAGTTCACCCGCTGTCCGATTTCACCTCCCCAATATATCCTCCATCGCCCACCCCGACTCATAGAGGAATCACCAGCCCTGGAAAAGAACGTCCGATGGTTAGTGACAACGTCCGATGATAGTGGTCAAAACGTCCGACGATACTGAGAATAACCCAAACATCCGATGGTTAAAAGTCAAAACGTCCGATGATTATAAGTCAAAACGTCCGATGATTATAAGTCAAAACGTCCGATGCCATCGGACGTTTTGACTCGGACGTTTTGACAATCGGACGTTTTGACCAGACCCCGGCGAGCAAACAAAATTCAGAACAATTCTGCTGTGCATGGCGTCTCGGTATTGCTGGAGGTCAATGCCAGTATTACAAAGTCGATGCTGCCAGCGGCCACAGTCATCACAGTCAACAGCATGTTGTCGTGGTCTAACTTCTCTGTTGCATTGAATACAAAAATATGAAGGCATTTTGGAAATGATGCTGAGTCTTGCCGTCTGACTATATTTATAGAAGATCGTGATTGTGATTGTCATGGTAAACGGTAATTAATTAAGTAATTAACTAATAAAAGTAATTTTTCTATTGTTCTTTGCAGCTTGGCACCGACGTCTCAACACCCTTGGAACGAGATTGAGCTTTTACAAGCTGGTACCAGCCCTGCAGACAGAAGCTGAGAATGTGGAATTGAGGGTGCAAGCATCAGATTTGGAAACTAACGTCCGATCAAAATATACGAAGATGGCCCAAAAGATACAGAAATATTGGGATGCCTATATGTCAGATTCACCTTCATTGTCTACTGCAGCTTTTTTAAAGAAATGTTCAGCTGTCCATATAAAGTAGTTCTCCCATAATGGATATCAAACATACATTTGTACTTCTATCTTTTTATATTTTTGCATAAATTATATCTTTTGTGAATTGTAGTAATTTTCAAATAATATAGAATTCTATAAATTTATTTTATATCTGTGAATTCACAGGGAAATGGTCTTTTCGGGCCATTTTCATGTGAATTCACAGATATAAAATAATTTCCAACGGGAACGGGATAACTCGCCGTCGGGACGAGAGGGGGTCAAACCAAAGAGATCTTTGGGTGGCCTGCGTGATAAAGAGAAGCCTGGTTTTGAAGAGTACCTTGATGGCACCTTTGGGGGTCACTGTTGTTCAAGCTGAGGTCGCGGTCCCTGGAGCTGAGGGGAAAAATTGGGAAAAACCGTGAAAAGGAGTGCCAGATGTGTAACGTGGACGTGGTGGAGACCCTGGAACACTTTCTTATAGAATGCCCAAAATACCAGTCTAAAAGAACAAGATTCACGGGGAGTATAATGGAGAAGTGGGATGGGAGAATGAAGGACATGTGGTTAGGGGGCGACTCAAAGGAGAGGCTTAATATACTAATCGGAGAGATTGGGAAGAATGGGGCAAGGGATGTCATCAAGCAGTTCGTCTCAGAGTGTTGGGTGGAGAGAAGAAGCGCGGGAATAGGGAGGCAGTTGGTAGAACATGGGTAACCATGGCCTTCTCATACGAGAACCGCGACAAATCAGCGGCCGGCCGAAGTGTTATTATTATTATTATTATTATTATTATTATTATTATTATTATTATTATTATTATTATTATAGAGATTTAATACCTGGATGTCTCGGTTTTTAAAAACCGACATCCGGGTATTAAATCTCCATATACCATACATATTGAAGGAGATAACTTATAATATCAACAAATAAAGAGAAAACAATAGAGAAAGTTTTCAGTTATCCCGCAACTTGTTTCCACTGGTACTGTAGAGCAATTCATAACCCCTAGTAAATTTCAGTCTCATTGTCCCGATGTTGATAATTCCATATCCTTGATATCATTCCCTGGGAAGCTCTCCCGAGAGATTCCCAATAAATTATGTCAATGACTGGAATTTAACAAACCACAAAAAGCACTAGGAAATTCTCCCCTCGTGGATCACTGGACTCCACCTGATGGTTCATGAGTTAAAAAGTTGCCAATGCTAATGATGGCTTATAGCAGTTATTCGGCTTATGGACCACCCGGAATGGTTTCAGATAAATTTAAAATTAACTTAAATATTTTGCATGTTATAATTTATTTTTTTTACTAGGGCTGCTGAAGTCTTCTTATACTATTTAAATTGTCTTTAAAACAATTCAACCTTTTTGGAATTGTAACAGGAGGAGAGATAAGTGCGGGAGCCGGGGTTCGAACCGTCGACTTCCAGCACACAAAGCGACCGATTTACCACGAGACTAAGAGATCCGGACCAACCAGGCTGGTTGGTAAATGGCCTTTATACCTCGACCGCTACACTACTCTCCCCTTCTTTTGAGATTCACCAGCTGTGAATCTCACCCAGGTTCCTCCCTCAGAGCGGTCGAAACACCCGCAGTGCCACCTACTGCTGAGGATCGGACGAGCCCCCAAATGTAACAGGAGGAGAGATAAGTGCGGGAGCCTGGGTTCGAACCGTCGACCTCTAACACACAAAGCGACCGATTTACCACGAGACTAAGAGATCCGGACCAACCAGGCTGGTTGGTAGGTTACGGGTCGTTTCGTACCTTTTCCCTTTCGTACTGGGTCGTTTCGTACTGAGTCGTTTCGTACCTAAAAAGGAACGAAACGACTCAGGTAATTTTCACCTCTATTTTTCTAAATTTTTATTCGAAAATTTTAGGCATAGTTTTTAACTTTAAAAAATCAATACAGCGTATAGATTTTTTAAAGAACATTATGCCTAAAACGGCAATTTCAGCGAAACCTTTAAATAATCAAAACTGTTCGCGGCGATCTGTTCATTCCATAACTTATTCGGCGAATATATATTGAAATTATATTGAAATTATTAGGTGTGTTCTTAAAAATTTCGATAGGTCAATATTTTAGGGTAATTTTTAATTATATATTTCTAAACTTCATTCATGTATTTACTTGTAAGAAGAATAGGATGAATGTACGAACTGTCCTGTGAATAACTCCAGCTCGTTCCACTGAATGAATAATTTGAATTTAGTGTTTAACATGAGACACCTCCTAGCCCTGAATAAAGCCACACTCACTTGTAAAACGTAATGAAACGTGTTTTCACTGTAATGTTTGGTTTTGGTTTGGGCGGCACAGCAAAGTGTCTTTTGAACTGTCTTTTCTAGTATCCGCAAGTGCTATTTCGTTGTTTATTTCTTTTTGTGAAAATTGAAAAAAAAATGGTGAAACTCTGTTGAAATAAAAACATGTATTCACATCGTTCATTTGTTTCTTCTTCTACAGCCAAAAATTACTTCATTTATGTCATCATTGGAGGTTTTACTTTTAAAATTGTTTCTAAGTTCTGCGTGTGTATTTAACTTGTGAAGAATTGAGCATAGCGCCACAATTCTTCACAAGTTAAATAAACATCAAACGATTTCAAAAGCCAGTTACCAAGCTTAGGATAGTCCATATGCATCGTCCCCAGAAAACTTTAAACACCCATGATGATTACATGCGCACCATCGACGTGCAGTACGCCTTAGTACACAGCGTCATCGTGCCCCCATGTGGGCAATTGGGGTTAAGTGCCTTGCCCAAGGACACAACGCGGGAGCGCGAATCAGTCACTGAAATGGTCACCCATCCAGCTACTAACCGCGCTCGACGTTGCTTAACTTCGGTGATCTGACGAGAACCGGTTACCGCGACGCCACCGCGCCCCCTATTCCTTTTTAGTTGTCATTTAGGTCCGCTCGCTTCTTCCCTCAAAAACTGAGTCGTTTCGTCCCCCTTTTTATGTGAGTCGATTCGTTCCTTTTTATTTAGGTGAGTCGTTTCGTACCTAAAGGGGTACGAAACGACCCAGTACGAAAAGGTAAAGGTACGAAACGACCCGGGGGACGAAAGGGAAAAGGAACGGAACGACCCGTCACCGGTTGGTAAATGGCCTTTATACCTCGACCGCTACAGAATATTTAAATTATTGTTCATTCAAATGCGATGTAAATTCTGAACAGATAAGCTTTTTGGGGTCGCAAAGGATTTCAATCCCACATTGTCCCTGTGCGCCCTCGGTGTGCTGAACTTTTCATTCATTCAGATAAGCCATATCATCCGGGCCTCAATGCTTTTATTTTATGACATCTTTCCACGAGTTTAGATCGAGTAATGATGAAGGCTAAAATTCTGAGTTAACTCCCTGGACTACATTTTAAATTTCGTTGTTCAGCTGAAATGAGAGCGAATTTGGTAATAAATCATGTTTTAGTTTTCCACAGAACGCTAAAACAGTGTGGAAATGGAATCTTTTCTTCAAAAACAATGTGTAAATGTAACTTAGAGGACGTTCTAGGGAGAAATCTGAGAGGTTCTGGGGGGGGGGGGGGGTTGTGGTATTTAGGAGAAAAATACTAAATACCAGAACCGCGTAGACAAAGGCAACTATAAGAATGAATTTACTTCTATTATTCTTCTTTCCTGTAACGATTATTGCATAAAAGAAACATATTTCATCGTAAAACACTGCGCAAATGTAATTTAGAGGGGGGTTCTGTGCGGTTCTGGTGGGTTCTGGTATTTAGGAGAACCGGTTTTAAACGTTTGTGCGATTTTTTTGGGTTCCCATGAAACCTCCGGTTGGTTCCGTCAAATAGAACTTAATCTCTACCGCCTCGTATTTCTATTTTCGCACAACAACATGTCTGCGCCCAAAAATCACTTTCGCATTTTGCAACAAGTTGCGACAAAAATTTTCCGGCTCATCGGAGGAAACAAATCGACTTGTCAATATGAACCAAAATCATATTCTTCCAAAGAAAGAACAGTGTATATACAAAAGTTGTTTCTGGTGAGAAGAAAATTATAGTATACTCTACAATATTTTTTACACAGTGTAAAATAATAATTCATAAATGAGGGGTCCTCCTAAACACCGGAATGACACCAGAATGACATAAAAATGATGCGGAATGACATTTATTTTACAAATACTTGACCCCAGGATGTATTTTGTTTATTAACTAACAAAAGATACAGTGAGGAAATCAGAGGAATGGAATCTTCGTCACTAAAACTTGCTGTGTGAAACATCCGGAATGACAGAATCCGACTCCGACATTGTTATTTTCGGTAATTTCGCACCCTTGTAAGAAAGTAATGCGATACATTATAGTACATAATTAGTACATCATGATGTGCCACAATACTTTTTTTTTATAAGGGTCCGAAATAACAATAACAGATCAAGAGTGAAAATCGAAGGAATGGAACGACGATTACCCACTGCCCCTCGCTGAACCAAGGCACCAGACATGAGGGCATGATGACTCATGGTCAGACGGGTCGATGCCATTTCCCCGACAGGTTTGAGACAAAAAATTTTAACACACACACAGGTAATCACTAACACAGAAGCGCATAATCCACATTGACTGGGAGAAGGGGCAGATGGTGGGGCAGGTAAGGGACTAAGGTTGGCTCTATCCGAATATGAAAGCAGTTCAGTGAGAGTCAAACCCCCATAGCTGACGATGCATGAGATTGTTTAAACTTGTCATGTGGAAGAAGAGAGAAGAAATAAAGAGAATGATAAAAAAGATATAGAAAAGAAATAAAGTCAGCTTGAACACAAAATGCAATATACTACAAATCAATACAAAAACACTGGCAGTTTGCTGCTTGTGTGGTGTAACCTGCTGCAAGGGATGGCTTGTGGGGCCTTAGTGGAACGGGGCCTCTGGCAGAAACATGATATGGTAATGCAAGAATCTATTGCAAACTGGGTAAATGTGATTCTTATATTTAGGTAAATGACAGGAGTGTTTCAATCACCGAAATCTCCTACTCAGTAGAATGAAATGCTGTACGACCTCGAAAATAAGATGATTTTCATCGTTCTTGAAATATTCAGAACCAAAAAGGAGTATGGATACATCTGTTCTGAATGGAAGTATATCGATCGTAGCACGACAAGCATCTGTATAAATCAGGCAGTGCAGCAGAAAATGTTCTGGCATCTCTTGTTCATTACAACGACATAATGGGGTCAGTGCAAGATGATTATTATATAACTGTGCATTCAAGTTACTACAATGTAAACGCATCCTGCAGTGATAAATTTGTGCCACATGCGATTCGCTAATGCTACAAAACGAAGGCGGCCGTTGACCACCTTCATTCAAGAAGGCCTTGAAGTTATTCAATGAAGAATTCTCGCGCACCGGCACAGGCAAGTTATTCCACTGGTCAGTAGCATTAGGAATGAAAGAAGACTGGTACAGTTGTGTATGACAGATTGGAACTCAATTATTGTGACATGGCCGAAGATTAAGTGAAGAATTCACCGAAGAGACAAGCGGGGGAACTTTGTTGGAAATATAGGAGGGAGACAGGCGATGATACATTTTAAAATACTGAATTAACTTGTGTTTGCGGCGACTTTCTTGCAATGTCTCCCAGCGTGTTTCGGAATATAGAGCAGCCTTACTGGCGCTTATAGTTGCCCCTGTAATTATTCTGGCTGCAGCTATTTGTATTTTTTCCAAGTTGGCTATTTTGGATATCGAACAGTTATCCCAAACTGCATCCGCGTATTCAAGGAGAGGTCTAATAAAGGCAAAGTATTTTTTTTCTAATACTTTTTTCTAATACTTTACGGTCAAGATGAAATTTGTGTCTCCTCAGTAGGTTTAAACGTGGCCAGGCCTTTGAGCATATATGGTCAATGTGATCCTTCCACGTACATGAACTATTTAATATCACTCCTAAGTGTTTGTGGTGGGCGACTTCCGTTATCTGGGTATTACCAAGAAGTAGTGGAGGGTGGACAGAGGGATTACTTTTACGTGAAATACGCATACTCTCTGTTTTATTGGGATTAAATTCAACCAACCATGTCTGGGCCCAATGTTCTATTTTCTAAGTCCTGATTGATTAGGGTCGAGGCTCGTTCGGGGGTTCTCTACAATAACGTATAATGATGTATCGTCTGCAAAGAGTCGGAAACTACTGTGTAAATTTTCAGTTATATCATTGATGTAAATCAGGAACAACAAGGGTCCGAGTATCGAACCTTGTGGAGCTCCAGCGTTAATGGGTCTCCAGGAGGAAGACTCTGATGCTAGGACTACCCTTTGTGACCTATTCGAAAGGTAAGACTTCAGAAACAATAGTAGTTCTCCTGAAACGCCAATTCGCTCAAGTTTGTGGAGGAGACCAATATACCATACCTTGTCAAAGGCCTTGCTAACATCACAGAAGACGACCCTTACTTCTTTACCTTCATCAAGCGCTCAACAGAACTCATCATATATATCGGTCAGTTGTAGGACAATTGAGTCACCTGGCCTGAAGCCAGATTGGAATTGACTAAGGGCATTAGTTTCGTCCAAGAACTGCCATAAACGCTTAAAAACACATTTTTCAAATAATTTACCGACACAGCTGAGCAGTGAGATTGGGCGGTAGTTAGTGATTAAATTTGAGGGTTCTTTCTTCAGTGTAATCTTCACCCTTGTAAGAAAGTAATGTGATACATTATAGTATGTAATTGATTCACCATGATGTGTCACAATACCTTTTTATAAGGGTCCTAAATAACAATGACAAATCAGGAGTGGAAAAAGGAGAAAAGTGTAAAAGTTGTCGTGTGAAAATACCCAATTGTTATTGACAGTGACGTGTTCACAAGGAACTACACCATTTCATCCGCTAACAGAATCGTCCGCTGTAATTTTACCCAACTCGTCCGCTGCAATTTTACCCAACTCGTCCGCCGGAGGAAGTATTGAAGTATTGTATTTTGAATCATTATTTATTTATTTATTTATATAATAATTTTATTGTATATTTTATTGCATATTATCTATTGTAATATATCTTAATGTACCTCCTTGCATTAAAATTTCCTATACTTATACGAGATTGTGAAAAAAGACATGTCAGAACAAAATGAACTACTCAACCTAGCCTTTTAATACATAAA
The DNA here is from genome assembly GCA_031216915.1 of Pictodentalium vernedei. Classification (NCBI taxonomy): domain Eukaryota; kingdom Metazoa; phylum Mollusca; class Scaphopoda; order Dentaliida; family Dentaliidae; genus Pictodentalium; species Pictodentalium vernedei. The sequence goes on from CM062294.1 coordinate 389,427,091, forward strand.
GATCTCAAATAAATGAAAGAATGTAAACAAAAAACAATCAATGGTGAAATCAAACGTCATGAATCATAATCAGTGAATATGGATTCGTGCACTATAAAACATTTACTTTCCCTTTTCGGACCATCAGACAGTGGGATTAGCAATCAATCACCTCAGTGCAATTATGGCCAATCAAGTTCTGACTGCATCATTCAAATCTATACTTGCCCACTTTTCAATCTTTTTGAACAAAAAATATAAAAAAATGGTCACTTATGATTAAGATCTTGGCCCTGGTATGTATTAAAACAAATTTTTTACAGTAAAATTTTATTTTTCAATGTCATTCCGGTGTCATTCCGTGTTATTCTGGTGTTTAGGAGGACCGCATGAGGTTTAATTTAAAGTCAAATCAAAATACGTTTGTGGCACCTTCTGTTGCTGCAACTTGCATTGTTTGGGAAATTGGGAATTTCCCAAGTTGGTAATTGTTTCAGTCGCTCATCAAACTGAGAGTGGGTTTTCATAGCAAATGAGTGCTCCTCTTGGAGAGCTGTCTGTTCTGGAGTTTCACAAGGTTCAATTCTTGGTCCCCTTTTATTCCTCATTTATATTAATGATATAACGGAAAATTTGATCAGCAGCCTGTGCCTCTTTGCAGACGACACATCTCCTTATCTTATTGTTGAAAATCCTGCCCAAACAGATAATGTAGTCAGTCGCGATCTGGCGACAATAGAAAATTGGGCTAGATTCAATCCACAAAAAATGAAAGTATTCTCATATCCTGGAAAACTAATCCCCGTTCTCATCCACCCCTGTTGTTTTCTAATACACAAATTGCCGATGTAATAGTCACAAACATTTAAGTGTTATATTGAATACTACTTGTACCTGGACTAATCACATTGATTATATCCGCACTAAAGCCTGGACACGAAAGTACAAATTCATACTTGATAGATGTGTTCTGAAAAAAATTTATTTCACATTCATAAGACCCCTCCCGGAATATGCTGATACGGTTTGGGATAACTGCAATGAAAGAGACGTTGTTAATATAGAGAAAATTCAAGTAGCTGCAGCTAGGGTTGTTATCGGGGGGAACTGTCAGTGTCAGAAAAACCCTATTATACTCCGGAACCTGCTGGGATACCCTCCAGGACAGGCGTGGAAAACACAAACTAATGCAGTTTTTTGCCCATACATTGCTAGTAAGGTCCCACCTCTAGTGTCGGCGAGCAATACGACACAAAATCTTTCTTCAAGCGGTAACCTCAGGATCCCTTTTTGCCGAACTAATTTATACCAATCTTCTTTCATCCCAGAAGTAACTAAATTATGGAATAGAATACCACTACCTATTAGACAGAATAGTTCTTACAGTAATATTAAGAGTTATTTAAATCATAATAATCAACGGCCACCATCGTTCTTCAGTAATGCAAAATTCCGATCAGCACAGATATACCATTGTCAGTTGCATTTGGGATGTAGTAATCTCAATTCACATTTATATGCCAATCATATATCACCCTCACCCTACTGCCAGTGTGGTGAGATCGAGTCGACTGAGCATTTTCTGTTAATGTGCCCACTTTACTTTAATATTCATAACCGTACCATTGGCCAACTATCATTTAGTGCATGCATGTATGTATGCATATGTATATAAATATGTATGTTTGTGAGTGCATGTGTGCATGTATGTATGCATATGTATATAAATATGTATGTTTGTGCATGCGTGAGTGAGTGAGTGCATGCATGCATGTATGTATGCATATGTATATAAATATGTATGTTTGTGCATGTGTGTGTGTGAGGTGGCTTCCCTGAACACAGTCTATATTCAATTTATACGTATGTTGTGATTACAGTCTACTTGTATCCTCAGTAATACTAGATGAGTTACCAGATCAGTTTGCACCCAGGTTGGCTTCTTGCTTTCTCTTTTTTCCTACAGTATCTCTCATGTTAATTTCCATGGTTTAAACAATATAAACGAAACTGCATGAGTGTCATTCATCCAATTATATCGTTATATTGTAAATGTCAAACGGGGAAACGACCTTGTATAAGCTTTCTAGCTTTCTGTCGGATCCACCAACAACTATGTTGTACTTTGTTTGTATCTCTTGAAAATGTTGAATAAATAAATATTGTTTAAACTAAACTGAAAGTCATCGCTTTTTGTTCATTGCCCGCCTGTTGAGGTGATATTTGAGTTTTCGTCTCTATAATTGCAGAACAGCTGGATTTATTAAAATAAAATTCCACCTTTCACTTTAGATAATTTAACTTGAGGTGCTATACCATTGGGCGGGAGTGGAGAAAAATGCTCTGTGATTTAAGAAAAAGGGATAAAACCCTTTTTATGAACCAAAGTATGCAAGAAATTGATATTCAGTATTCATCTTTGTTTGAAGATGTATCAAGACAGGGTGGATGGTCCAAGTGAGGGAGCGAATAGAGAACTACTCATTGAAGATCTCGGACTTAGAAGTAGGGGCAACCCAGGGTAAAAAACCACCAGAGAAAGTGTCATGGAGGATGGTAACCTTAATTGGCGAGAGGAGTGAAATCAAAGAGGTCTTTGGGTGGCCTGCGTGAGAAAGAGAAGCCTGGTTTTGAAGAGTACCTTGATGGCACCTTTGGGGGGTCACTGTTCAAGCTGAGGTCACAGTCCCTGGAGCTGAGGGGAAAAATGGTGAAAGGGAGTTCCAGATACAATTTATGTAATTTAGGCATGGTGGAGACCCTGGAACACTTTCTTCTTGAATTCCCAAAATTAAATACCAGTCTAAAAGAGTAATATTCACTGGGATTATAATGGGGAAGTGGGATGGGAGAATGAAGGACATGGTTAGTGAGTGACTCAAAGGAGAGGGTTAATATTCTAATCAGAGAGATTGGGAAGAATGGGACAAGGGAATTCATCAAGCAGATCATCTCTGAGTGTTGGGAGGAGAAAGGCATGGGCACAGGGAAGCAGTTGGGAGCACAGGGGTAACCAAGGCCTTCTCGCCCGAGAATCGCGACAAATCAGCAGCCGGCCAAAGTGTGATTATTATTATTAGTGCAAAGTTGTTCAAAAGAAGCTTAAGGAATAATGTTTGAAGTAATTCTGGGAAGGTAAGATTTTTGGCCCTGCTCAAAATTTCAGCTCCCCACTCACACAACTAGCCAATTTCTTGGAATTTTAGAACCCAATATAAGAGAATGACAGGTCTTGTTTAAAAATAAAAAAGCCCCCTTCCCCTCCCTGGGACCCAGAAATAATAAAAGCCACGTTTTTATGTGTCTTTGTTTCTGAACTTTACAGCATAGGTATACAGTGCAATCCACATAATGAAATTGGAGAAAAAAAAACTTGATTGGTTGCATATTCTACAGAGTCCAGTATTTTAACACTGTGTAATTTAAGAAACGGCCAAAAATTCCCCAACAAACCCTTTGTCTAAATGCTTCTACAGGAAGGTTTGAAATGTAAAATCTTTGTTAGAATAAATTTTCAAGTTTATTCATATCAAGCCCCAAGGCTTATTCTTAGGGGTGTCATGGAGGCCTTCAGTTTTAATGGGGAAAACAATATAAAAGTCTTCTTCTTTCAAAAGAAGTACTGTTCAGGAGCTTCAGTGATTGACATAGGGTACATGTTTGCAACAAGGAGTTACAAGTTTCATCAAATCAGGGCTCTGGGTCATATTTAAGGGTGTCATCAGGCCCTTTGGATTTTAAAACTGGGTAATGGGGAAATAATATGAAAATAGGTGCAACCTACAAGTGAATATAGTTTTGGGATAAAAAAGAATAAATATAGACCTAGAAATTCAGTTTACTCCCCCCCTCCCCCCTCCCCCTCCCCCCATCTACCCCAAAATGTGTTTGGTAAAGTGTTAACCCTTTACCTAACATGAAAAGCAGACGACACTTGCAAAAAAAATTCTTGAATAACTAATGTTTTTTATTTTTTGTCTCAAAAACATAGGTTATGACCCCTCGTTGGAATGAGCTCGACGAGCTCGTTCCAACGAGGGGTCATAACCTATGTTTTTGAGACAAAAAATGAAAATATTCTGAAAATTAATTGACGATTTTTGAGAATAGCGCTGGCCAGTTTTGGCCGTTACGTTGGGTAAAGGGTTAATCCTTAGGGGCCAGAAAATAGATAAAATATTGAAATAATTCTTACTTTTTTTATTTTTGTGGAAGTGGGCGGTGGATGGGTGAATACAGAAATGAATTTGAATGTAACGTCTGAATAATAATAAGAAATGGGGTGAAATGTGTGGACTATCTTTGCCTATATTTATTTGACTATCTTAACAATAAAGAAGTATTGTCATTCAACCTATTCGAATGTGAGTGGGGCAGTAGTTCATTTCATAAAATTATAATAAAATTACTTTCGACAGCCAAAAATTTGCTAATCACCCGTCCTGGGTGTTTGTTGACAAACAATTCAGATGACAATCATGTAATAGTCAATGCTGTGTCATATGTCATCGTGATGTCAATATCAAATGTCTCTGCCCATTTAGCATGCTCAAACCCTGGTTGGTAGCTCCTCCCACTCAGGGTCACTGGTTTGCAATTTGCCTTTCTCATAAACCTTCGTTAAAGCAAACAAAAAGTTTGCACTTTGCATTCAAAAAGATAACATAAAAATGGATAATTAACATGTCTCATATTTACTTTTAAATTATCTTTATTTTGAAAGATTAGTAAAATATACAAAAAAACACTTTTTGAAACTCTCACACCCGACTTTCGGAGAGATTCAACCTGGCCGTCACCATAAAAACACAATTTTCTTTTCAACCTACTCACAGTTGTTTACAATTGACTGTAACCTAAGTGCAAGCCCTGCTTTGGAACTTAACTCAAACTGATAACTTTTCCAAATGAATTTGGAAACGAAGAGGAGTGCAAAAACACTATAAAGAAATCGAAAGGGTCAAGCAAGACCGGCGCTCAAAATTACAGGTACTCTCCCTGCACACCTCATGCATTACCAAGCGCATGCACAACTACCGTAACGTCAATTCCTTTTTTTCCTCCATCTTGCATGGTCAGATTTTTGTGACTCGTGCTTGTTAGCTCACCTGACTTTCAGTCAGGAGAGCTATTGTGATCACTCACCGTCCGTTGTCCGTGAACATGGTGTTTGCGTCTTCTCCTCCCAAACCGCTGAACCAATTTAATTGATATTTGAGATAATAGTTTGTTATGACATCGCAATTTGATTTTGTTCAAATTAAGTTGCCTCGCCCCTCGGTAGGGCCACGCCCAAAAAGTGTGCTTAAATCTTAAAAAATCTTCTTCTCATGAACTAGCAGTAGCAGAGACTTGATATTTGGTGTGCAGCTTCCTTTTGAGGTGTAGACTCAGATTTGTTCAAGAGAAGTTCGAGGAGCTATATTTGCCTTCGTTATGGGAGGGGCAAGAATTTTCGCCCCGCCCAAAATTTCTGTTTTCCAAACTGAGAGGCAGATTTGAACCAAATATGATATGAGGGCTTATTGGGTCATAAGTACTTAATTTATGCCCCAGTTTTTTTTTCCCGTCGCCCCATAGGAACCACAGGAGCTAAAAATAGAAAAAAATTAAAAACCCCATATCTCCAAAACTACACGGAACTGAGAATTCTTATATGGTGTGAAGCTTCCTTAGGACCAACAGAATGGAATGGTAAAAAAAAATTGCTATCGGTTTTATCATGGGGTACTTTTTGGGGACTTTTGAAAAAGTGCTGAGTCAGCATTTTTTAACACTGTAGGTAATGGGAAAAACATTTAAGACTACTTTTCTCCCAAACCACTGCTCCAAAATCTTTCAAATTTCACATATAACATCTTTGGAAGACTGTTTCTCATGTTTATTGAAATCAAATCCCTGGGTCCATATTTGGGCTTTCTATGGGAGCCCAAATGTTTAAATTAGTGCATTATGAGGAATATTCTTTAAAAATCTTCTTCAGATCTACCAATCAGAATCTTTTGATATTTGGTATGCAGCATGCTTAGGGGGTGAGTTTGTTCAAGCCAAGTACCTGGGTTCACTGTGGGAGCCCGAATTATAACTTAGTTCAAAATGAGGAATTTTCTTTAAAAATCTTCTTCAGACCCAGCATATGAATGCTTTTGATATTTGGTATGCAGCATCCTTAGGGGGGTAAGATTCAAGTTTGTTCAAGCCATGTCCCTAGGTCCATATTTGGGCTCACTGTGGGAGCTCGAATTATAACTTAGTTCAATATGAGGAATATTCTTTAAAAATCTTCTTTTTTTTTAGATCCACTGGTCAGAATCTTTGGATATTTGGTTTTAGCTTTTCTTAGGGGGGGGGGGGGCAGATGCAACTTGTTGAAATCAATTCCCTGGGTCTACCATGTCAGGTGAGCACCCCCCCCCCCCCCCCCCCCCCGGGGCCTCTTTGCTTCTCGTTTCTTCATGAACTACTAGTGATTGCTAGAGATATTGTTTCAGTGCATTACTGGATCTTGTATCCTTTGATTCAAGCTCTAAATTATTATTTATTTCTTCATATTAATGCTAATTTTAGCTTGTATTCTCACTGTGTGCCTTGTTTTTTTCATGCGCAAAATACAACCTGTGTCGATCGGTTTTCCACCTGTGAGAAGTCTTGTAATTTGGTTGACTTTGTGGGTTTCCCCTCAAAATTCACTTCTCACAGCCATTTGGACAATGCCTAAAACTATTCCTTGTCCTTCTTGTTTGCAGGTGAAACATGTTGATGATGTACATATTACTTGTGTCACCTGCAACAATTGTTCTCAGGCCAATCCCTGTGGGGTTTGGTCATCAAAATTCTGGGCTTCCATTAACAAGGTGGTTCTAACCCAGGCTAGAACACTTTGTTCTCAGGGTAAAGGTAACCGTGCCTCCTCGGATATTTCTGAGAGTGGACGTAGTGATTCTGTCACGCAAGATGTTGGGCAGCCTTTTATGGTAACAGATTCCTCCACAGCTGTTGGAGGTGCTGGAGATAGGACACCTGAAGTGGGTACTATGGTCTCCCTTCCTTTGGCTCCAGTGGTCAACCTTGAGGCAATGGTTTTCATCGAGATGAGTTCTTCCGAGGTCTACTCGTGCACTCTGTCTAATTTTCCGCCAGCATCATCTGCAGCTGCTAATGAATTTGTTCATGCTGCTCCTATTTTGCATGATACTCTTCTTTCCATCTCTTCTGGAAATGTTATACAGCCTTAGGGCCCGAGGCTGTATCTGGTGTGGTTTCACAAGGCTCTCAGCCTTCCCTGGCTTCTCAATGAAGCTGTACAGGTTTGTTAGCTCACCTGACTGAAAGTCAGGGTGAGCTTTTCTGATCACTTTTCGTCCGTCGTCCGTCGTCCGTCGTCCGGCGTGAAGGTGGTGTTTGGGTCTTTTTCTTCCAAACCACTGGCCGCATGTTAATGAAATTTCATGTGAGTAGGGGTTATATAGCGGCATTTTGATTTTTGGGCAAATTAGGTTTCGGCTCATATTGAGCAGAGGGGTGGGGCAAAAATGCTCCAATTCTTAAAAAATCTTCTTCTCAAGAACCAGCAATAGCAGAGACTTGATATTTGGTATGCAGCTTCCTTTTGAGGTGTAGACTCAAGTTTGTTCAAGAGAAGTTTGTAGGTCTATACTTGGCGATGTTATGGGAGGAGCAAAAATTTTGGCCCCACCCCAAATTTCTATTTTTTAAACCGAGAGGCCAATTTGAACCAAATTTTATGTGAGGGCTTATTGGGTCATAAGTACCTAATTTATGCAGAATTTTTTTTTCCTGTAGCCCCGTGGGAACCACAGGAGCTAAAAATAGAAAAAAATTAAAACGCCTATATCTCAAAAACTGCACGGCAGTGAGAATTTTTATTTGGTGTGAAGCTTTCTTGGGACCAACAGAAAGGATTGGTAAAAAAAAATTGCTATCGGTTTTATCATAGGGTACTTTTTCGGGACTCTGAAAAAGTGCTGAGTCAGTATTTTTTAACACAGTAGGCAATGGGAAAAAAATAAAGAATTTTTTTCTTCCAAACCACTGCTCTAAAAGCTTTCATATTTTACATATAACATCTTTGGAACATTGATTCACATATTTGTAGAAATCAAATTCCTCGGTCCATATTTGGGTTCCCTATGGGAACCCAAATGTTCAAATTAGTGCAATATGAGGGATATATTTTAAAAATCTTCTTCTTCGGATCCACAAATCAGAATCTTTTGATATTTGCTATGCATCATCCTTAGGGGGGTGAGATTGATGTTTGTTCAAGCCAAGTCCCTGAGTTCATATTTGGACTCCCTTTGGGAACCCAAATTGTAACTTAGTGCAATACGAGGTATATTCTTTTAAAATCTTCTTCTTCGCATCCACCGGTCAGAATCTTTTGATATTTGGTATACAGTATGCTTAGGGAGGTGAGATTCAAGTTTGTTCAAGTCAAGTCCTTCGGCTCATATTTGGTCTCCCTGTGGGAGCCCAAATTATAACTTAGTTCAATATGAGGAATATTCTTTAAAAAAAATTTTTTTTTCAGATCCACCAGTCAAAATGTTTTGATATTTGATGTACAGCATTCTTAGGGGCTGAGAGTGAAGTTTGGTAAAGCCAAGTACCTGGGTTCATATTTGGGCTCACTGTGGGAGCCCAAATTATACCAAAATTTTTATTTTCCAAACCAAAAAGTCGATTTGAACCAAATTTGATATGAGGGCTTATTGGGTCATAAGTACCTAATTTATGCCGAAAATTGTTTTCCTGTCCCCCACGGGAACTGCAGGAGCTAAAAAATTTTTTTCTTTTTAAATGCCCATATCTCCAGAACTACATGGCACTGAGAATTTTTATATGGTGTGAAGCTTCCTTAGGACCGGAAGAAAAAAATGGTAAAAATTTTATCATAAGGTTCTTTTCTAGGACTAAAAGTGCCGAGTCATCATTTTTTAACAGTGTAGCTAATGGGAATAACGTTGAAGAATCTTCTTCTCCCAAAACACTGCTTCAGAAGCTTTTATTTTTGGGTTCCCTATGGGAGCCCAATGTATAACTTAATTCAGTATGAGAAATATTCTTAAAAAATCTTTTTTTTCTGTTACTCCTGTCAGAATCTTTTGATATTTGATTTTTGATTTTCTTAGAAGTGGCAAATTGAAGTTTGTTCAAGTTCTGCTTTATTGATAAAATTGGGCCCAGTAACCAATTCCTGCGTTGAAAGCCCTGTAAAGTGGGCAGTAATAGGCATAAACGATTGACCAAACCTGATATTATAATTATGCCTCTGTAATGATGTAGCCTTAGAAAGTGACCTTAAATTCCAATAAATAAATAGATAAATTATTGAGTACCCAATATGGGGATCTAACATATGAACACTCTGGGTTACTAAGTAGAGAAAACACTTTTATGTTGAAAAACTGATAATAACCACAAGGCAGAATCCCTTGCTATTTTGGTGATATGACTCGGCCAGTATCAGGTGAGCGCCCTCAGGCCCCGTGGGGCCTCTTGTTGGCTGCCCCGTCTCATCTGGCTAGGTTTACTTCTGGCCGATTGGGACGCTCTGCCATTTTTGCAGCGATTCCTTGACCCTCAGGTGAATTATTTGTTCTTCCTTCCCCCACTTGTGAGCCGACTAGCAGGATGGGGCTGGGACATTGGTATCCAGGGCCTTCTGTTCCACAGAGGCTAGTGACAGCTCCTGTTAGCTGTCACTCTTGGGACCTACCTCCAGTGATTTCTCACCATGTCCCAAGTCTGGCTGTCGATCAACGCTTGCTGTCGGACTCAGATATAGGCAGTCAGGGCCTTCTGTTACTCAGAGGTCAGTGGCAGTTTCCTGTCACTCTTGGGACAATCCCCAGTGTTTTCTCACCTTGTCCCATGTCTGGCTGCTGATCGACATCCGCCGTTGGTCTCTCTAGAGGATTTGCAGACAGGGCCTTCTGTTTTGCAGAGACCAGTAACGACCCCTACATATCACTCTTGGGGCTATCCTCTTGTGTATTCTCACCTTCTCCCTACTCTGTCTGCTGATCGACATTCATCGCCTGTCCCTTCTGAGCTCTTCTTCCAGAAGGGTTCACTGGGAAGACACTCTGTCAGGCATTGCTGCTCCGACTGATTCCTTAGGCAGGCCGTTCTGGCGCTCACCCCGCTTGCTTTCTAGCAACTCTCAAGTTGGCTTCCCTGTGCCTCCTGAGGCACAACATCCTTCAGTCGGTCGCAATTGTTCCTCGTCTGGCCCTTTGGATGCTGCTCAGCATTCACATGTGGTTCCTGCTGGTCAACCTGAGTTGGGCTACGTCTTTTCTGCCACAGAGTATGACGATTTGCTTGAAGGTGACATGCACCCCTCATCAGTCTTGGGTCAGGCTTTGGATGTTGTTTTTGGCTTCTTGCCAGACATTCAGCCTTCAGACCAGCCCTTAGTGACTGCCCAGGTGCGGCCGTCTGTGGAGCACTGCAACCCTGTCAAGCCTTCCAGTTCTGGAATTTTGAACCCTCTACAGTCAGCTCAGCTTGTTGATTCCTTCCAGGGCCTGGATACCAAGATGCATTCCAAGGCCCTGAAGGGTTCCTTTTCTGGATCTGATGTCTTTCCTCCTCCAATGTGGTTTCATGTATACAAATCTGCCTGTCCACCAGTCTTCCAAGGGTTGACTACTGTGACGAGGATTCTTCTTCCCTCAGTTTTGTTAAGCCAAAGTTGGCAGTTCTCCTGATGTCAGTGTTAGAATCCATGGTAGGCCTTTCCTGGGAGATGCTGGGAATGTTGTCTCTCGTGGATCACGTCGTCACTGCCCTGGCTTCCTATCTCCCGCCAGGGGAGTTTGATGATGCACAGGCACCATTGCATGTTTTGTCTCGGGCTCTTATGAACCTGATGCATGCTCAGGCAACACTGCAAATTTAGAGCTTGCATGCCGGGATGCAGTGTTGGACACTTCTCCATCCCTTCCTTCTGAACAGCGTGTTGTTCTGAGATCTTCGGTCGGACCTCAGCTGTTCCATGGTTCTGTGGAGGCTGTTCATGATGAGGTTCTTCGTCATTCGAATGACCAGCTTTTGTTATGGCAACTGTACCAACCTGCTGCCATGGGTGGTGGTTGTTCCAGGCCTGTCAAGCACCCAGCCGCATTGGCCTTGTCAGTCATGCAAGTTGACGCAGCCAAGCTCGCCAGCAGCCTCAAGGAGGAAAGTCTGAGGATTCTGTTGCTTCCCAAGGAGGTGGTTTTGGGGGCCTCATTGAGGCCGCAAATGAAGGCCCAAGTGGGCACGTATTTGATTCCCATGTATCGGATATCACAGGATCTTCTGCTGTTAGTGTGGGATGTACACATTCAGGTGGCTATTCAGCACATCCCCGGGCAATGAGACAGTGTCCTTCCCACTGAATGGATGCTGCATTGTTTGGTGTTTCAGGTGATTTGCGAACAATGGGGTCATCCTCTTATCAACCTTTTCACCACTCACTGGAATCATGAGGTCAAGACCTTTGTCTCCCCTTGTCCAGATCCACTAGTATCTGCGGTGGATGCTCTGTCTCTTGACTGGACAGGGTGGGATGGCTAGGCCTTCGGTCCTGCACGATTCTTCCTCAGGTGTTGTCAAAGATTTGTCGTACAGTTACAGGATCATTCTGATTGCTCCTCTGTCTCCACAGAGGGTGTGGGTCAATCAGCTGCTACCATTGTTAGCAGATCGCCCCATTCGTCTTCCTCTACGCTGCGATTTTCTTTCCCAGGGCTGGCCTAGGAAGTACCACAACAACCTGTCAAGCCAGTCCCCTTCACGCCTGTCTTTTATCAGGTCCAGTCTCTGGCATAGCGTTTTTTTCGAGATGAACAGTGGAGTGCATATCTGCATCATGGCAACATTCCACTGGCATGACTTATGTTGCTAAGTGGAAAGTTTTCTGTTGCTGGTGTGCAGCTCAACATGTGGATTACCAAATTATGGATTATCTGGTATACCTTTTTGACCCCAAGGGCCTTCAGCCCGTTACCATTAAGGGCTATAGGTCTATGTCATCAGAAACTTTCTGTTATGTGGGAAAGCAGTGCATCGATTGTACTCTCTAATTATCTCTTTCTCTCCAAACAGTTTCAGAAGTTTTCTCTGAAGAGGCTTCGAGTTTTGTGTCTTACACCCAAATGAAACTTGGCATGGGTGTTGCATTGTTTGGAGGGAGCACCATTCAAGCCTTTTTCTGAGACCAATATGCGTTTACTCACTGCTATCCTTCTAGTGTTTGCTTCTGCCAGACGTGTCTGTTGATTCAGATTTCTTCAGAAATGAGGCTAACAGTGTTACCTTCACTACTGATTGCTCTCTTTTCACCAAGAATTAACTTCCTGATTCTGTGCCTCCTCCCATCTGCATTTGTGCACTTCCTCCCGTCAATGGCCAGACCCTCTTCTTTGTCCTGTTCATGCAATTAAGACTTATATTACTCGCACACAGTTCATTCAGAGGGGTCGGAAGAGATTCTTTTTGTCTCTCATTCCTGGGAGGCAGTCTCTGTCTTCCCATTCTATTTCCAGGTGGATTTGTCTCACAATAGAGCTGGCTTATTCAGTGTGACTGCTCCAGATCTTGTTTCAAACCGGTTTAATGCTCATGAGGTCTGTGCCATTTCTACATCCTGGGCATTCTCCAACTCTGTTTCTCTCAGGGATGTTATGAATGCGGCTTACTGGAGGAATGCTACTACTTTCTCCTTCTTTTATCTCCACTGCCTACAACAGAAATCTGAGGACCTTTTTTTTTAGGCCCTCTAGTTGCTGCTCAGGCTATTGTTCACCCTCATTGATTATGTATTTTTCAGGTTGTTTGTGCATTTTTTTCACGCAATCTTGTTTTCAGGTGCTTCATGCAACATCTTCTTTTCTTTCAGAATGCTTTTTACACTGTGGTGTTGTGTTTTAGCTTCTGTTTTTTTCAACAGGTTCCCGCTCTTTCTCCTTTTACAGATTTTGCTGTCGTTCCCTGCCCTCCTTGCATTTCTTTCAGTTGCACTATTGGTAGTATTGGTGATTCACCTCCTCCTATTGTTTATTCAGCCAATTGTGAGCAGGTTGAAAAGAAATTAAATTTTTTTAGTAAATTTTGTTTCTTAACATACCTACCACAATTGTTTAACAGAGGCCCACCCTCCTAGGGGATATCTTAGCCTCCCCGCTAAATCACAAAAATTCTTGTTGGCGGAAATTTGGAATTGACTTCATGGTAGACGGTTGTAATTTCGAAAGCCCTTTCCATCTCTTTATAGTGCGTTTTCACTCTTCTACTTTTCCAAATTCGTTTAGAAAAGTTATTAGCTTGAGTTAAGTTCCGAAGTAGGGCTTGCACTTACGTTACACCCAATTGTAAACAATTGTGATAGGTATGTTAAGAAACAAAATTTACTAAAAAATTAAAATTTTTATTTCATAGCCTATGGAAATACTGAAAATTTTGTGCGTTATCTATAGAGCTCAGTTTGTTAGCAGCACTACACACGGCTCGAACTGCATGCACTATTAAAATGATTTTTCGCTCAAACCACTGCTCCAAATGCATTCATGTTTTACTTCAAACATTTTAAAATGATGGTTTGATCCAAAAAGATCTTTTGGCTAATTTATGGGTGTCATGGGGGTCCCTAGATTAAGAAAACATAAAAATTCTCACAGTCTACTGCCCCAAATGAAGGGCATCGCAAAGATGATCAGCTAAGGGTGTACACCCAATTTGTCCTGCCTGTTATGACCCCAAGTCATGACTTAAAAAATAGTCCAACTGCATTCTTCGGAGGCATACCTTGATGATGAAGTTGGAAATTTATTTTGTCAGTCAGGATTATAGTCTAACACTTTACCTAACCTTAAAAGCAGACAACACTTGCAAACAAAATTCTTGAATAACTAATTTTTTTCATTTTATGTCTCAAAAACATAGGTTATGACCCCTCATTGGAATGAGCTCGTTCCAGTGAGGGCCCATAACCTATGTTTTTGAGACAAAAAATGAAAAAATAATGAAAATTAATTGGCGATTTTTGTGAATAACGCTGGCCAGTTTTCGTCATTACGTTGGGAAAAGGGTTAAAACCTCAGGCAACTTGTTTGCAGATAAATACACGTAGTTGCCATACAGCTTCACAACTTTAGTTGTTGTATGGCTTCACAACTTCTTGTTTTATTAATGCATACCAGACTCAAAATTGGTCATGCAGGAACCGAATCGTCCACAGCTCTTCATTTGTATGAGACCAACTATGTCTGTGACATAAGACCAAGTAGCAAATCTAGTGTTGTAAGATTAAAAAGTACAAGCTTACTAGCAAGAGCGAATTGATATCTAAAACTCCAGTTCAGACAGAAATGTCCCAACTTGAAAATTATGGAGGTGGACATTTTTATACCCCTCATAATTATACCCTTGCCCAAATGCTTTTAGAGCTGAAATGGTTAAGGGGTTTTCTTGATCAATTAATCATATGGATTAACCTTGGTTAACCGATTAATCACTTGTCCAAATAGATATCTGAATAATTGCCATACCCTTGATGATTTACAGCATGAACTCTTTACCCAGCGTAACAAACAAAACTGACAACACAATAAACAAAACCGACTAGGTCAATATACAAAAATCTCCATTCAAATTTATTATGTTTTCAATTTTTATCTCAAAAACATAGCTTATGACCCCTCATTGGAACGAGCTCGTCGAGTTTGTTCCACTGAGGGGCCATAAGCTATGTTTTTGAGACAAAAATTGAAAATTTTTAGTAATTCATGAATTTATTTGGCAAGTATTGTCTGCTTCCTGCAATGGGTAAAAGCTTAATAATGACCATTTCCAGCTACTGATACAGTATGATGATCATGCAAGTAAACAAGTATGTCTCCAAGTAACTTGCATGCTTTACTCTGTCTCATATAATTGATGTGAGTCAGTGTGACAATGTTTGCCTGTTTTGGAGCAAGTTTGTTCCTTTGTTAACCCAATTAATACAGTAGTTCAAACATAACAGATAATCGATCAATTACTTTTTTGATCGATCAAGATGTTGATCATTGATTAATTGATTAATCGGTTAACCGTTTCAGCTCTAAATGCTTTCAGATTCAATATACAATATTTGTAATTTGTAATTTATAGGGTCATTCAAATCAAGTTGTATGTAGGGGTGTCATGAACACATACATTTTCTCGCTGTGGGAAATCATTAAAACAATCTTTTCACAAACCACAGGTCCAAAACCAAAAACGTTCATGTTTAGCCTGTAACTTCTTTGAAATGTAGATTTATATATTTGTTCAAATCAAGCTCCTGGGGGCCTGTATGTTGGGACACATGAATGTGCAAGGCAAGAAACTTAGCAAGACTGGAACTAGGTCCCTAAGGATTAAACACTACTTCAGTAAATTTATGAAAATATGAGGTTAGGCTAAAAAGAAAAGTGTTTTGATTCTCAGGCAATCCCTCATTGAATTTGAACTTCCTCATTGAACATTTTTATTGCCTTTCAGTGTTTCCAATATTAGTACAAACCCAGGGAGACACAAAACTTTTTACATTTTTTGATTGATGCATATTTATTTAGTTGTGTCTTGTAACGAGACAAATCCCCATAGATTAAATACTTTTACTTCAAAGATAGTATGAAGAGCATCGAAAGTATATGAGGCCTTTGAATTGCAGTACCTATAGTTTGTTTTTAGAGGAATGCTTTATTTTTCAAATTAAAAAGGAATTTATTTGTAGAAATATGCACTCTCTATATTTCTGTGTGCAAAAAGACAGCCGAAATCCTCTCCATGTTTGCTCACTTTTTGCAAAATAAAAATTAAAAATAAAACCCTCCCTCCCTCACCGATTTGAAAAAAAATTGCCTGAGAATCAATTAATTAGTCCCCTACTGGCATCGCCGGAGGGGACTATAGGTTTGCACTCCGTCCATCCGTCAGTCTGTCAGTCACACTTTAGTTTTCCGGAGTTTTTTTGGAAACGCATCAACGGAATGATTTCATTTTTGGTAAACTACTATAGAACGATGACTTACAGATCAAGTTTGAGTTTCATGCTGATTGCATTATTCTTGTGTGAGTTATGGCCCTTGGAAATATGGAAAAGCGCCAAAATATCAGTATTTTTATACTGTTCCAATGACCCAGACATAGCTGGTGCTAACTCTTAAAATATAGGGCCAAACACAAATTTTGCCCCCCAATCCCCAAAATTTGCATCTAAAACTAAAGAAAACATGTCCTGAAAGGCCCTCCACACTTCGCCCCTACTGCGCATACGCAGTGTCAAGGACGTTCCGAAATTGGCGCCATTTATCATTCTAAGTTTGGCCCTTCATCAGTTAACATCTGACTGATCTTTGTGCTTTTAAATCTCAGTTTAAATGATGCCAGACACATAAATATTAGTGAAATGGTGATTCTAAGGAGGATAGAAAAGGAGGAGAGGAAAAGAATGTGTGACAGAATATTATCAGGGCTGTAACTTAAAATTTTTTAATGAAATTATGTTAAGTTACCTATTTTCAAGGCAGCAGCCATTTTGTTGTCATTCTGATTATTTAGTTACACTGTTTTTTCAAGTGTTTTTCCTCTCTCCCTGTCCTTTAAGTTCCCCCTTGCTATTCTCCCATGCTTTTGGCATAGTTTCTGTAATTATTATTACTAAAATTTCTTGGGAGTTTTAGCTGTATAACAGAATGAATTCTGTTCTTTCCCCATGTTTACGTCTTCACCTACGGGTGGTTAGGCGTTGTGTTCTGCATCTACCATCTGATGTTCTGCAGTTTCTTCCCTGGAAGTCTCTGTTTTGCATCAGATGGTGTATTTTTGGTAACTGATTTCGGGCCTGGGTGCCTGGAGTCTTATTTTAGTGTTTTTACACTCATTGTTTACATTTACAACAGCCCTCTGTGTGAGGGGGGGATTTCTAAATAATAATATCTTTATGTTATTTTAATCATAACTAGATACATTATTATTGTTCGTAAGTGTTGAATAAATTGTTTAAAATATTTTTAAAATTTTTGTCCACACTTAGGCTTGGGATCCATTGGGGCTCAACGTTACTTTTCAGAAACTTGGGCTGTTCTGAAAAAATATTTTTTCAAAATATTTTGATTTCAATTATTTTTTCTATATTAATGGATCATATTATTATTATGTATTTTGATTGCCAGGGGTTAGTGCGAGTACCAGGACTTGTTTTCTTTTCACATTGAAAGGATATTGATCAATTGTTTTAAGAGGAAGTCTTCCTCTGACCTTATTATCATTCTATATGTGGTCAGTGTACTCGCATTAACTCCTGTTCTGTATCGTATGATTTCGATGACAATATGGGAAGCGTATGTCACGGTATGTTGTTGGGGATTTGGACACTCCGGTCCTTTCCCCGCAGGGTCACTCTACTTTATCAATTTCTATTTCAGACGATCAAGATTAGGGTGATGTATCTGTGATGTCTTCCAACAGTGTGCCTCCGTCGTCACAATTAATGAAGGGCTAGCGGAAAAGTGCTCATGTAATACGCCAATTGCCTAAGAGGACCCTAGTAGGTTCGACGGCCTTTGACGTCCGCTAGCTCGCCCGGTGTAGCGTCCATTCACCGAATGGTTCGGCAGCCGGGTTCGTCCGTTGCGGTCTAGAAGGAATTTTGGGGTGATGCGAGCACTATAAAATTAACTTAATGCACACCCAGTGACGGCGGATCGGAGGGAGAACGGAGGAAGCCTTTTAGTCCGGTTCATAGCTCGTTCCGGTCCATCCGGACGGCAAGCGAGAGAGGCCCCTCTCTCGTTCAACAACATCTGGCCCCAGATGTTGTGGTACAATGTGTCGTTAGCGGAGCATACGTCCGTCGCTCGGGACGCTCCGTTGTATAGGCAGTCCGCTGAGACTGCTAAGGCTTCCTCTTCTCGTCAGCGCACACGACCGCACCTTGGCTGCATGACCGCCGATATATTACCAGCTTCGCCGATCAAGGATTCTTCGGCGACCAGGTCACACCATCCGGCAGCCAGGGATTCGAGACCGATGGACTCCGGACGTTCGCATAGGAAAAGTATGCGGGAGCCATCTGATGCGGAGCTGCCCTCGGCGAAGCAGCGATAGACTGCGCCTCCGCAGGTCTCGACGCCGGACATTCTTGTGCACATAGCACAGCTTATCGCAGCATCCCAGCAGCCGACAGAAACGGTGTCGGATCGAGAATTATCCGACAGCGCTGGGGCGGTAGCCGGGGACTCGAGGCCTGCAGACTCCGGACGTTCGCATAGGAAGTGTGCGGGAGTCAACGTTCACGGAGCTTCCAGCGGCAATGCATCGTAAGTCCGCTACTGCACAGGCCTCGGGAGCGGACGTGCTTTCCTTAATAGCACAGTTTATCGCAGCATCCCAGCATCAACTGAATCTGTCGCATATATTTTATCCGACGATGCTGGGTCGGGACGCTCCGCGGAAGCGGGTACGGACGTCCGAAAGTTTCATCCGGTCCGACGGGATACCGAAAGGGATTCGGTGGATTTCAAGCTTTCCCTTTCGGAACAACATATGCTGCGATGCCGGATAAGAAACTGATAGCGTCGGTGGACTTAGAAATTTTTGGTTCGGTTCAGGGACATCGTCCCTCAGTTCCGACATAGTCCAATAATGTCACACAAACTTTCGAATTATTGAACGACGCTATATATATTATTATTTTATGCTTGCTATCCAAGCATTTCTGGTTTCTTGTTCGAAGAGTTATGGAGATGTCTTTCAAAAGTGTGCCTCTGTCGTCATAGTTAATGAAGAGTTAGCGGCAATAAGTGCTCATGGAATATGTCTATCGCTTACGGAGTGACATTCGCTAGCTCACCCGGTGTAGCGTACATTCATCGAATGGTTCGGCTGCCGGGTTCGTCCGTTGCGGTCTAGGAAGGAGATTTGGGTGATGCGAGCACTTTAATTACTTTAGTACTCACCCAGTGACGGCAGATTGAGGACAGATCGGAGGAAGCCAACAACATAGGGGACCGCATGTTGTGGTTCAGATATTTTACATTCGGAGCATATGTCCGTTGCTCGGGACGCTCCGTTATATTGACAGTCCGAGAGACTGTCTTTAATGCTTCCTCATCCTCACAGCAGGGCACACGACCGCACATTGGCTACGTGACCTTGAGTATCCGATCAGTTTCGGCATTCAGTGATTCCACAGCGAATAGGTCGCGCCATCCGGTAGCCAAGGGACACGAGGCCTATACACTCCGTTCGCTCGCATATTGGAAGTATGCACGGGGTAACGATCTCGGAGCTTCCTGCGGCAATGCATCGTAAGACCGCTTCTCCTCAGGCCTCAGTGACGGACGTGCTATCCGAGTTAGCACAGTTGTTTCGCAGCATCCCAGCAATTGACGGTTTCTCGGTCGAATCAGGAATTATCCGACGGCGCTGGGTCGGTGCGGTCCGCGGTTGCATCAAGCTACGGACGACCGAACGCTTTATAGGGTCCGACAGGATGGCGAAAGGGATTCGAAAGATTTCGAGTTTTCCCTTTAGTAGTATCGGAAGATGCCTTTCATATCTTCTGGCATTTCTTCCAGTGATTATTTTTCGGACTTCATTGCTGCGATCTTGGATAAGAGACTTATAGCGTCATTGGACTCGGATTTTTCGATCGGTACAGGGACTTTGTCCCTGACTTACCGACGCAGTCCAATATTGTCATTACAACATGTGTTTTATTTTTCGACGCTATATATTTATATATATATACAAGCCTGCTACTAAGCATGATAGTTTAGTTTCTTGTCCGCGTGGCTCATTTCTGCCATTTTATCTTTTTTACATATAGTTTATTTTGGCAGAGCAGGGCATACCGAGAGTTCATATGCGTCTAGACGGTGTGATTAAAGACTGCATATATTCTTTTTCGCCGTTTATGTCTTTTCCAATTTCAATGTTGGGAACGACATTATGTATAGTAGACTTAACTTAGACGCTTTATTATACGTAATCCGCCTTACTGAGGCGTTATCATTACGTCTTCAAGAAAGATTTACGAGATATTATTCTCAATGTAATTTCTTTTGAGGGCAGTAGTTTGTTCACGTATAACTCCGCCCTTCAGTGGCTGATTGGAGTTGGTTAGACGTGATGCAGCCCTAGCTACATCCACGCGTGGATAGTAGGTTAAGAACTCTCTCAGAGTCGCTTCGTTCTCGGAGGAGCTTCTCTTCGACGGCAACTTTCCGGCAATCCATGAATTGCTTGATTTATACATTCTCTTGTCTATCTAGTGTTACAAGAGATTCAGACTGGGGCAAACTTTCGGTGGTTGACTCAGAGAGTGCCGCCGCAGTTGCCGGACCCGAGTGTGGCTGTTATGACGGTTGCCAGTCAAACAGATTGGGATATATTCTGATCCCTACGGATTCGAAGTGCCAGGGTCTTTGCGTTCCGCAGTCTTTTAGCTAGCAGTTTAACTTCCGCGGAATAATGTTTTTTAGGCTTGCTTTATGTCATTGCATGAACATTATTCAGAAACGCATGCCCAAATTCCTGTCCTTTAATTCGACAGTAGTGGCGTATCTCCGGAACCAGGGAGGCACTCTTTTGTTTCCGTTATTCAATTTAATGGAAAGATTCCGTCTGTTGGTTATAGTACACCAAGTTCAGTTTTGGTCCGTCATATTCTGGGTCGTCTGATTGTTTTATCGCACTCCCGTTCTCTTACGGGTCGCTTGTTGCTGTCAGAATGGACTCTCAACAAACAAGTATTTAATCAGATTTGCTATCTATGGGAGCGCCCAATGATGTTTTATTTATGACACAGCTTGCTAATCAATTGCAGACGTATGTGTTGGCTTGTCCAGATCTCTGAGCTAATACTGTTAACGCTCTATTGATCTATAGGACGGAATGATAGGATACGCGTATCCTCCGGCGCTGTTGTTTTAGCAGGTATTGCTAAGATAAACAACCACAATACATTTCTGTTGATAGCATCTCTATCTTCACAGAGATCATGAGTAATTTACTCTCTTGTCTACTGTGGATCTTAACGTGAAATCTTCCTCTATGTGAGGATCTTTTTTCACTGGGTAAATCGTGTCATCTTTATCACAACCAGCAAGGTCGCAACCTTCATGTATTCCGTTGTGTGGTCCGTATTGCATTGTAAGCACTGTACTGGACGAGCTTTGGACGCGATTTCTTACTATAGGAGATCCTCTTCTTCACTATTCTATGCGACTAAAGTGGAGGCTCTTCCGTCGTGGTGTAGGGATCATTATGTTCATATGTTGATCCCTCCATACTACTCATTGCTATTTTTTAGTATACTTGTTTCACAAGATCTACTGCAGCCTGTTGTTATTTAGGTTATAGGTTTATGTTACCTCATACCTATGCTCTCTACGATAGTTTACAATTGAGTCTTTTGTCTCTTTATCTAAGTCAGTTAGTAACTTTTTGATAAATAGACTTAGAATCTTTAGATTAAATTCCTATACGGATTTTAACTTCGGTTCTTATTTAGCTAAGTAATCATTTGAGCCTCTGGAAACAGTAGTTTTCAAATTCTGACCTTTTAGACAGTAATTCTGTTGGTTTCTCTTTTACTGTAGAGTCAGTGAGTTTCATGCACTATCGATGGATGATTTTCACTTTCATAGTTTCGGAATCAATACTTCCGTTACTATTTAGGTTGGATTGTTGCATAAGAGTTAGGCTCCTATTATCCGGAACCTATTATTTTAAGGTCCTTCCGTCTTCGTATGGGCATAAGCCTTTACTCTTTCCGGGTACAGTTTATGTATTTATAAACAGATATCTGTTTATTACAAGGGCGTAAGCTTCTTCTGTCTTTGATGTCTAGTAGAAGGACGTTACGCTCCATTTTATTGTTAATGGATTCTATTAACTAGCGTACTGCTTATGGTATATCATTGGCTTAGCAGTTGTGCTTAAGATTTCGGCTCATGAAGTAAGAGTTCTTCTACTTCTTGGGCTTACATTAATAGTGTTCCTATTATAGATTTTTGAAGACTGCTCATTGCGCTCAGCCATCCATTCATGAATTTTATCTCAGAAATATCGAGTCCATTTCTGGAGGCCTCTATTGTTAGGTCTATTATCTACTGCTCAGAATGTCATTCACTTAACAGTTGCTACTATAGCTAGGTAGGCTGTCTGTTTCGGCAGTGTCTCCGTTTGGCTGCCCTCTTCGCTCTGGGCTATTTGACCCAGGGCAAGAAAAAGGGGGGGGGGGGGGGAGGGTGTTCCCTTGGGTCACCTGTTTTTACTATGAAAACAAGGGGATACCTCCTCCGGAGTTAGTAATTCTGAGCTGTTATTGGGATGGTTGTTTAGTGAGAAGTTTAAGTTTATAAAATTCATTCAAGTCTTAGTTTTTAAAGTATAGCTTTTGAATATTGCATATGTCAACGGACATGATTATGCAATTCTCACACACTTTTAGGAGTATAAGAGTCTCTATTCTCTAGACTTACTTTATTATTGGCTTACTTTAAAAATTATTAGTATAAGGATTATTGGATATTTATAGAGTACATGGATGTATGAAGCTCAATTTTTGGAAGGTGTTGTATCTTTCTAATTTATCATAAATAAGAAAGATACATGTAAGGCCTATTACTTCTTTTCCCTACAGGGGATGACTCTATTTTATTTTATTGAGCGTATTCCATTTTGCTCTATGTCCTTGGCCCTCCAGCCTTTTTACTATTCAGCTATGTCTGGGTCATTGGTACAGTATAAAAATGTTAAAAAATTTATAGTAATTTATATATTTTTTATACTTACCAATGACCCAGACGGGGATGGCCCTCCCAGGAGTTGGGAACTCTTGCCTCCCCGCTGAGTACATAGCGCTTACCAGGCACTGGTTATTAGAATGATAAATGGCGCCAATTTCGGAACGTCCTTGACACTGCGCATGCGCAGTAGGGGCGAAGTGTGGAGGGCCTTTCAGGACATGTTTTCTTTAGTTTTAGATGCAAATTTTGGGGATTGGGGGGCAAAATTTGTGTTTGGCCCTATATTTTAAGAGTTAGCACCAGCTATGTCTGGGTCATTGGTAAGTATAAAAAATATATAAATTACTATAAATTTTTTAACTTTCCAGACTTTTTCTGGAAACGCTTCAACGGAATGATTTCATTTTTGGTAACCTATTATAGAATGATGACTTACAGATCACGTTTCATTTACACTCTGTCCATCCATCAGTCAGTCAGTCTGTCAGTCATATTTTAGTTTTCCGGACTTTTTTTGGAAACGCTTCAACGGAATGATTTCATTTTTGGTAACCTACTGTAACGATGACTTACAGATCAAGTTTCATTTACACTCTGTCCATCCATCCGTCAGTTTGTCAGTCAGTCTGTCGGTCATACTTTAGTTTTCCAGACTTTTTTTGGATTTTGGAAACGCTTCAACGGAATGATTTCATTTTTGGTAACCTTCTATAGAACGATGACTTACAGATCAATTTTCATTTGTGCTCTGTCCATCCGTCAGTCTGTCAGTCATACTTTAGTTTTCCGGACTTTTTTTGGAAATGCTTCAACCGAATGATTTCATTCTTGGTAACCTACTATAGAATGATAACTTACAGATCAAGTTTGAGTTTCATGCTGACTGCATTATTCTTGTGTGAGTTATGCCCCTTGGAAATATGGAAAAGCGCCAAAATATCAGTTTTCTGGACTTTTTGGGGAAATGCTTCAACGGAATTCATGCTGATCACATCTAGGTTATAACATTTGTATAATTATTAATGCTCATTAGTCCGATAGGGGACATTGTATTGCTTCAGCGATACGTGCACTCTTGTTTATTTTGTGTGGCCTTAGTTATTTAATATGTGTTATTATGGTAAAAATGAGGTAAACCATTTGAACCCCTAATTCAATAATATCAATGACACTACATTCCAAGATGATGTTAACTAATTGGACATCTTGTCACTTTGAAACTATGTACCTGAATGATAACAAAGGAAAACTGTCCACCAGAGAGTGAATCAAGGGAGATAATATGTTACAACTATGTATTAACCCAACAGATGCCTATGTACATACTTCAGGAGGATCTCCAGTGCAACAATATGTACTGGTTGAACTCCTAAGGGTATAACAGTACTCTCCACTTCTAAATTATTTAAGAACTGAAAATTGATTCTCGCAGTAGGAGTTCATGAGAATCAAAATTGATCTCTTTGAATCGGGACAAATTTTAAGGCCTGAGATGAAGGGTTATTATTTATTAGTGTTTAAGGTCACATATTCCTGTGCAATGGCTAATTGTGACTGTGACATGGAGATAAAGTCAAGTTTAGTCACTTGTATATTCCCATGTTGCCCATTTTAGAGGATTTCCACCCCAAGCATTGGTGACTGGGTCTACCAGTAAAACAGAGGTTGTTTACCACAGTAAACAAGTACTGCTTCACTTCCTGGGGTTTCCATGATGGAGATGATGGGTTAGCATCTATTCTGGCACCAATTTATCTTCCAAATTTTGTTCCATCACTTGAAAATGACAAGATAATCATATGTACTCTTTGCAGGCCAGGACATAAAGAACTTACATCCTAAACCCATTAGCAGGGTATGTTATATAACACGGTGGTAATTTGAAAATTATATGCTAGCCTGTTAATTGTCGCAAATTATCTAAAAGATATATCTTGATATCCACTGACTCAGTGAACGTCACCATGAACGTCGCCTTGAAGGAATGATCAGCAGATCTTTGTTATTGCAGTCGAATTGGGCTGAATATTGGACAGTTAAATGTCATGTAGCATATAATAAAATGGAAATCTACTCTATTTTAGAGACTATCAGGAATTATCTCATTCGTGTGGACCTGAAAGTATTATTAAAAGGAAACTTTCAGGTCCACATTCATGAGATAATATACAATTATGGGCCTTTGTGGTGGTGAATATGATGTGATAGGAACCTAAAAACCTTGTATTGACCGAGGCGTTATAAGTTTTTTAGGTTAATATCACATCATATTTACCACCACAAAAGTCCATAACTGTTTTATTATATACACCATCCTCAAAAAACAATCTTCTATTTGTCAATTAAAAGTTCCATTATATCAACCAGAAATACTTTTATTTAACAATAAAATAGTTATCATCGGCAGAATAACATAAAAATAAACAATGTTATAGAGATTACATCGATTGAAATAGAACTACAAAGGGGATTTCCAAAAGCTGTATTTAGAAAGTTGATAGTCACTGGGAAACAGGTGTACATGGATTTTTGAGTACCAGTCCAGCGAATAGAAATGTGGTTATTTATAAGTATATAATAATTCCAGATATTCACCAAAAAGGTGCAGATATCCTCTATTTTTTTCTGTCTGTTGTGAATGACGTTGTTACGGTATGGAAATATTATTGATATTGGTAACAGAAAGAAATCTGAGAATCCGCAACAATAACTATGAATTTAATTATTCTGAAATTTAATTAAAAAAAATTAATATAAAAAAAAACGATACAAAGATCTTTTACACTAATTTACAGAAAATAAAAACAGTGGTACTTATCAATTATTGAATTAGTCCAAAATACAGTTCGACAGAATCCAGTAATCCAGTGGTGAAGAATCTTGTGAAGAAAGTTACCAGCTGGTAGTATTAAATCCAAGAATGTCTCTTCAGAAACAGTATCCTGTAGATTTGTAATAAAATTTTCACTTAGAAATTTCAGCAGTCGCCAATAAAATATAATAAAATGCTCTGCAAAATTCAAATGGAGTAAAAATCCAAGAAGTATTGGCGCCACGGGTAATTTCCAAATAATCCAGTAGAATCCTGGCTTTTCCCAAAATAATATTATTCTGTTTCACAGAAAGTATAAATTCTCTTTTCCAAGACGAATAGATTCTCTTCAAAATTCTCTTTTGGAATCAATCTTCCAAGTTCACAAAGAAGCACTGCTTCTATAATAATTGCACTGTCCTAGAACAATAATAATTTCCAATGGAAACAACTGCTGTGAAAATAAGTTCTTCTGAAATGGCTTTCTAAAAATGAGTTTCTTGAATTCTGTTGACAAACCTTTATATAGTAACCAGATAGAATGTCTAGAAGATGAAAATTCTACAAAGTTCTAATAGTGTCTAGGTGATTCTGTCATAGTTCAAGTAAACAAGTTCCTTGACCTACTTAAACAATCAACAGCTATTTGTACAATAGATCAGTGTAACAAAGATGTGAACAAGGTCACTGAGTGCAAATGAGTGAGACCAGTCAGAAATGCAGCAAAAATATCAATCTCAGGATAATTATCCACTAAGGATATATCAATTTCAATATAATATGGGGCTATATAACACACCCCACCTTAAAAGAAAAGTTTGAAGGTACTGAAAACTTTTACATAACTTTAGCAGACTCTGACTGGTTTACAATATACACAAGATAATCTTCACAAATTATTATTTTTTTTTTAATAACATATATACACACTTAAAGTGAATGTGGACCGATCAGATCATTTTAAATTAGGATATTCTGGAAGAAGCATCAGCTACAACATTATCTCTTCCCGAAATATGCCTAATCTCTAAATTTTATTCTTGAAGGGCTAAACTCCACCGCAATAATCTTTGATTCTTGTTTTTCATTTTATTGATAAAAGTTAAGGGGTTATGATCGGTGTAAACTGTAATTGGGCATTGGGCGTTTCCTAGATACACATCAAAATGGGTTAATGCCAAAATTAGAGCCAAAGTTTATTTTTCTACCGTAGAGTAATTCTTTTGATGTTTGAGAAATTTTCTGGAGAAATAACATACAGGGTGATCAATACCTTGGGAATCTTCCTGGGCAATATACCCACCTGCTCCATTGTCACTTGCACCTATAAATAATTTGAAGGGCTTCTCATAATTGGGACTGGCCAGGATAGGGGAATTATTTAATAAAGTTTTTATTCTGTTAAAGGATTTCTGGCACTCCTCAGTCCAAACAAACCTAACCCTTTTGCTCAATAAACTGGTCAAAGGGGAGACAACATCTGAGAAATTAAAAATTTTCTATAATATCCAGCCATGCCTAAGAATCTCATGAGGTCTTTTTAAGAGCTTGGTACTGGAAAATTTACAGTGGCATCAACTTTTGCAGCAATCGGCCTCACCTGCCCCTGACCCACAACATGTCCTAAATAATTTACAGTTGCTTTGCCAAATTCTGATTTTACCAAGTTAATAGTTAGTTTGGCTTGGGTCACTTTGTCAAAAAATTCTTGAATATGCTTTAGATGATCAGCCCAATTTGTATCTGTGTGTATAATAACATCATCAATATAAGCTTCACTGTGATCTCGGTCTGCAATTAAGTGGTTAACCATGCGCTGGAACGTTGCCGGAGAATTTTTTCATGTCAAAAGGGGTTACTTTATATTAATACAACCCAAATGGGGTAACAAAAGCAGATATTTCTTTTGCTTTTTCTGTTAAAGAGACTTGCCAATAACCCTTTAGCAAGTCAAATTTTGTCACAAATTTAGCATGGCCAAGCTTGTCAATGCAGTCATCAATTCTTGGAATTGGAAAATTGTCTGTTTTGGTGAGGCTGTTCACTTTTCAGTAATCCATACAAAATCGGTAACTCCCGTCAGGTTTTGGTACGAGTATACAGGGCGAACTCCAGTTGCTATGGCTAGGTTCAATGATATCATTGTCCAGCATATACTGTATTTCCTTTCGCATGATCTCAGCTTTGAAAGGGTTCAATCCATATGGATGCTGTTTGATGGGATTTGCCTCTCCTACATCAACATCATGAAAAATAACAGATGTCCTTCTAAGCACATCGGGAAATAAGTGTTGATATTTGAAAATGAAATCAACTAAATCTTTTCTTTGGTCAGGCAGTAAATAATCTATCTTATTTTGTAGATCTCTCAGGACATCTGAGTTCTGTAACTTCAGAGGTACATTTTCGCCGCCTTCATGAATATCCTCCACAGGAATTTCCACCTCATCCATGTGGGTGACTGTTGAGACTGGTAGAGAGCTTGGTTTTCTCTCATAATATGTTTTCAACATATTTATATGGCACAGCTGAGTATTTTTGAGTCTGTCGGGAGTCTCAACAACATAATCAGTATCACTGATCTTGTGCTTAACAATACAAGGACCTGAATATCTTGCTTGTAAAGCATTGCCCTTTAAAGGGAATAATACTAGCATCTTGTCCCCAGGTTTAAAGGTGCGAAATTTCGCCTTTCTATCATACCAGGTTTTTATATGACTCTGGGCTTTCTGTAAATGTTTATTTGCCATTTCTCTGGCCTGGTGCAATTTTTCCTTAAAAGTGGACACATAGTCCAGAAGAGAAATTTCAGGTGGCTCTTCCTCGAGCTATTTCTCCTTCAAAGCAGTGAGTGGACCCCTCACTGAGTGTCCAAACACTGATTCAAAAGGGCTGAACCCCAGCTGTACAGTCTCACAGACTGCGAATAAGAGGAGATGTACTCCTTCATCCCAATCCTTCTCATTATCCTCCCCATAGGCCTTTATCATGGTCTTCAATGTTTGATGAAAGCGTTCAAGAGCACCTTGACTTTTGGGATGGTAGGCACTTGATGTGTTCTGCTTAATTTTGAGCTCATACATCACCTGCTGAAAAATGTTTGACATAAAATTTGAGCCTTGGTCTGATTGCACTGACCTGGGTAGACCGAAAGAATTTTATTAAAGCCTTAACAATAGTCTTAGTTTTAATATTTCTTAGAGATATAGCCTTAGGAAATCGTGTAGAAGCACACATGATGGTAAGAAGATATTCATTTCCAGATCTTGTTCTAGGCAATGGGCCAACACAATCAATAATAATTCTACTAAATGACTCCTCAAAAGCAGGGATTGGTTGAAGGGGAGCAGGTGGAATCTTCTGGTTGGATTTTCCTACAATTTGACAGGTGTGGCAGGTTTTACAAAATTCGACAACATCCTGTCGAAGCTTGGGCCAGTAAAAACCCTGTTGAATACGAGAGTAGGTTTTCCTAACTCCCAAATGTCCAGCCATTGGATTTTCATGAGCCAGGCTTATTATTTCATTCTGGTATTTAGTGGGGACAACTAATCGATAAATAACCTCCCAATCACTATCGGAGGGTACTTCTGGTGGTCGCCATTTCCTCATGAGTACATCAGATTTTTAGCTTAACTTGACATAGTCAAGATAAGCTATTGCCATCACACGTGCAGAAGTCTGTTAGTCTGTGAGTTATTTAGTTATTGGTGTGTAAGGTCACATACTTATGCACAATGGCTAATCGTGACCATGACAATTTTACGGGTGGAGGAAGCCGGAGTACCCGGAGAGAACCACCGAGCAACGACGAGCAGCTGTCAGCTCTCCAACATCGTAACTCTGAACTCTGCACCGCTGCACAGGCATGGTTAGATTGGTTGAAGACATGCGCACCATCGATGTGTAGTACGCCTCAGTACACAGCGTCATCGTGCCCCCATGTAGGCAATCAGGGTAGTCTGTGAGTCAGTTAGTCTGTGATGTCTGTTCAGATTTTCCTTTAGCACAGGCTACACCCCGCAGTTCTTGTCTGATCATCACGAAATTTCATATGCAGGTTTGGGGTCATGTCTAGATGAGAACGTCCCCTTTTGGTCGCAATCGGGCAACTGGTATGGCTGCCCAAACCCAAAACCCCAAAACCATTAGCACAGTCTACAGGTCGTATTTATGAAGGGATTTCATTGTAACTTGGTAGGATGCCTCTGTATAATGCCTAGATGAGAACGTCCCCTTTTGGGCATGATCTATCAACCGTGATGGCTGCAGAAGCCCGAAACCCCAAAACTTTTAGCATAGTCTGCAGGTCATGTTTAATGTGGAGGGATTTCATTGTAACTTGGTAGGATGACTCATTATGATGTCTAGATGAGAATTTCCCCATTTGGGGATGATCTACCAACCGTGACGACTGCCCGAGCCCAAAACCCGAAAACCTTTAGCACAGTCTACAGGTCATATTTATTGAGGAATTTCATTGTAACTTGGTGTGTTGACTTCATACAATGTCTAGATGAGAAAGTCCCCTTTGGGACATGATTGGGCAACTGTGACAGCTACAGGGGCACGAAGCCCGAAAACCTTTAGCATAGTCTAGAGGTCATATTTATGAAGGGATTTCATTGTAACTTGGTAGGATCACTCCAGATGATGCCCAGATGAGATTGTCCCCTTTGGTTGCGATCATTCAACCATGATGGCTGCCCGAGCCAGAAGCCTGAAAACCTTAAGCACAGTCTACAGGTCATATTTATGAAGGGATTTCATTGTAACTTGGTAGGTTGACTTCATATAATGTCTAGATGAGAACGTCCCCTTTTGGATATGATTGGGCAACTTTGACGGCTGAAGGTGCCCGGAGCCCGAAAACCTTTAGCACAATCTACAGGTCATATTTATGAAGGGATTTCATTGTAACTTGGTAGGATGACTCCAAATAATGTCTAGATGAGAACGTCCCATTTTGGTCGTAATCATTCAGCCTTGATGGGTGCCCGAGCCCAAAAACCTTTAGCATAGGCAAAAGGTTATATTTATGGAAGGATTTCATTGTAACTTGGTAGGTTGACTTCATGTAATGTCTAGATGAGAACGGCCCCTTTTGGACACCATTAGGCAACTGTGTTGGCTACAGGGGCCCAAAGCCCAAAAATCTTTAGCACAGTCTACAGGTGATATTTATGAAGGGATTTCATTGTACCCTGGTAGGATGACTCTAAATAATGTCTAGATGAGAACGTCCCCTTTTGGTCGCGATCATTCAGCCTTGATGGCTGCCCGAACCCAAAACCCCAAAACCTTTAGCATAGTCTATTGGTTATATTTATGGAAGGACTTCATTGTAACCCATAAGTTTGACTCCATATAATGCCTAGATGATGACATCCCCTTTTGGTCATGATTGGTTAACTGTGACGGCTTCAGGGGCCCGAAGCCCAAGAACCTTGAGCACAGTCTACAGGTCATATTTATGAAGGGATTTCATTGTAACTATGTAGGATCACTCCAGATGATGCCCAGATGAGAATGTCCCCTTTTGGTTGCGATCATTCAACCATGATGGCTGCCAGAGCCCAAAGCCCAAAAACCTTTAGCACAGTCTACAGGTCATATTTATTAAGGGTTTTCATTGTAACTTGGTAGGTTGAAATCATATAATGTCTAGATGAGAACGTCCCCTTTGGACGCAATTGGGAAACTGACGGCTACAGGGGCCCGAAGCCCGAAAACCTTTAGCACAGTCTACAGGCCATATTTATGAAGGGATTTTAATGTAACTTGATAGGATGACTCGTTTTGGAATAATTTCACTGTAACTTGGTAACTTTTGTTGATATATGGGGCCCCCCCGACTCGACCATGTCTGGTGTGAGTTTGACCCCCTCCGTGGGGGATGTGCAGCCTATCCCGCTCCTGCGGGGGGTGGTGAACGCTATCGTTTCAGGTCGCCCGATTCGACCACGTCTGATGAGAATTGCTCCCCCTCCGTGGGGGATGTGCAGCTCCTCCCGCACCAGCGGGGGGGTGGGGACCGCTGTCGTTTCGGGGCTTCCCGATTCGACCATGTCTGGTGAGAGTTATTCCCCTTCCGTGGGGAATGTGCAGTGTTTTACTGTGGTGGATACTGCTGGAGCTGTTGGTTTTCTGGTGTAGAGATGCCTGGTTCCGGGACTATGCGCCCTCTCCAGTCGCCATCTGAGGCTGTCACAAGGGTTGTGACTCCTCCTTTGGAGACCGAGCTTGGTAGCTCTCTCCACTTTTCCGCCAGTTCCAACAGCTCCCGTCGTATCTGCTGCTACTGCTGTTCCGTCTACAACGTCATTGGGCACCGTTTTTAGCCGGCCTAGGCTTCTCCCTGCCAGGGTCTGCAGGGATGTCTGTAGTGTGGTTGTGGGGTTTCGGTCTCAGCCTTCCCAGACTTCAACTCGGCGAAGTCAAATGGGGCTGCCGACTGAACCCCCTACTGTGTCCTCTCAGCCATTGAGCACAGTAGTTTTATACCTGCAGTGGTCTGCTGCGGTGTCTGGTTGTTTAGACGTGGGGGTATTGGCCTCAGCCCTCCCTGACTTCAACTCGGCGAAGTTGGAAGTGGCTGCCGGCCGGACCCTCTCCTGTGGTCTCTGCGCCGTTGAGCACCACAGTTGTCATTGGATTCGGTTGTTCTTAGTGGGACACTATGAACTCTGTGGCATTTCCGTCCACTCATTCTGGCCACACGACCAGTTTTGGGGCAGCCTGGACCTTCTGCCCTGCAGAGGTCAGCGGTGACTCTCATGAGTTCCTGCTATGTTGATCCTCGGGGTGTGTCACACCTCTATACACGTCTGCCTTCAGACATTTTCGGCTGCCGCCCATCGTTTTGGAGGATCGTGACCCTTCACTGGTTAAGAGGGTCAGAGGTGCAGCCACTTTGCTGGTTCGTTCCCCTGTCGAACCGGCCAGTATGGGCAGTGAGCTTAGGGAGGCCCTTGGTTGAAGCATTTTCAGCCTTGGACTCCAAGCTAAGTTCCAAGGCTATGAAGGCTCTGTTCTTCACCAGGGTTGACACCTTTTTGCCTCCAGCGCGTTATCGGTCCTACGATTCCGCCAATCCGTCGGTCTACCAGACTTCGACGGTTTTGGATCAGGACTCCAATTCCCTCGGACTTTCCAAGTCCAAGTCTGCCATCATTCCGATGACGACTCTGGAGTCCACATTGGGCTTATCGAGAGAGATGCTTGGTATGCTTTCTCTCTCCGATCACGTCGTCTCAGCTTTAGCTGCTTATCTGCCTTCAGATAAGTTTGACGAGGTACAGGCTCCTTTGCGTGTGCTGTCCAAGGCGCTCATGCATCTTACTCACACGCATGCCTGTAACACAGCTAATCTGGAATTAGTTCGAAGGGACTCTGTGCTGGACACAGGCCGATCCCTTCCTGAGGAGCAGTGCACTACTCTTCGACCTGCTTTTTTTGGCAGGTCCACAACTTTTCCATGGTTCTGTGTTGACAGTCCGGGATGACGTCCTACGTCATTCCAATGATCAGCTGCTGTTTCTTCAGCTTGATCAGCCTTCTAGGGTAGGCACGGGCCATTCCAAGCCTAACAAGTACCCTCTGCTTCCTCTGCGAAGCAAAGGGGCTGATCCTTCTGCCACCGCTTCTACTTCTTACTCAAGGGGTTAGGGTAAGCGTCGGCAGTCTTGAGGGAAGTCCCAGGATTCTTCATTCAGTAGAGGAGGTGTTTTCTCCTCTCGCGAGCCTCGTCGGGGTTCGCAATGGAGGTCCTCACCTCGACTCATCCCAGGTTGGAGGAAGGATAGCAGAGTTCGCAGACCATTGGGCCACCATCACATCTGATCCTTGGATGTTAGATGTTGTTTGGTCCTGGCTGTGAATATCCTTCCGACGGCACTCCACTCTGTCCAGGGTGCCTTTTCCAACCACAGTTCCTTCAGACATTTTACGTCGGGAACTTTTGTCCACGGAGATAGACAATCTCCTGACAAAGGGGGCGATTGAGGTCATCAAGAACATTAGGTCAGTGGGTTTCTATTCCCGCCTGTTCTTGGTGCCGAAGAAGGACGGCCGACTCCGACCAGTTCTCGATCTGAGTTTCCTGAACCAGTCTATCATTGCTCCCAAGTTCAGCATGGAGACTTTCAGGTCGGTCCTCCGTTCATTCACCGGGGAGATTTCGCTTCCAGCTTCGACCTGCGAGACGCTTACTTTCACGTTCCGATTCGTTGGGCGTTACGGAAGTATCTCAGGTTCGTTTTTCTGGGGCGAGTTTACCAGTTCAAGGCCATGCCTTTCGGCCTCAACCTGGTTCCTTGGGCCTTCACCAGACTGATGTCGCATGTGATAGCTTTCCATCGCACACAGTCCAGGGTGACTACTTCGGCATATCTGGACGATATCCTCCAGGGGCATTCCAATGCTGCCTTACTGGAGTCGGATGTTGCCACTCTGTTGAGCTTGCTCACGTCGCTACGTTTCAGAGTCACGAGGAGAAGTCGGACCCGGTCCCTTCTCAGTCGTTTTATCATCTGGGGATGGCTTTCCACACACAATTCAATTTGGTGGCGGTTCCCCAGGCCAAGGCTGTGATTCTCTCAGCTTTTGCTCCGACTCTGTCCCAGTCCACATCCGCGACGGCTTGGAGTTTTCTCCGGCTAATCGGTCTCCGCTGTTCGGTGACGGATCTAATTCCTCTAGGTTGGCTGCGTGTCAGACCTCTCCAACACTTTCTGCTCAGTTGTTGGAGGCCGAATGTAGATTTTCTGGATCTGGTGCTTCAGTTTCCAGAATATCTTTATCCTCACTTTCTCCTCTGGGCGGATGTCCAGTGGCTTTCGCAGGGTGTTCCGTTGGACTTACCCACGTCCGATCGCGTTCTGACATTAGATGCCAGCGATCTCGGATGGGGTGCATGGTTGGATCCTCTAGGTCTTTCCATTCACGGGATGTGGGACCAGGATCATGCAGCTCTACGCATCAACCAGAAGGGGCTTCTTGCTCTTCTTCTGCGTTTCAGACAGTGGATCCCTCACCTGTCGAATCGCCAGGTCCTTCTGTTGTCCGACCATTCGACGATGGTTGCTTACATTCGGAACCAGGGCGGCACGCACTCTGTTCCAATGTACGAATTGGCTTGGGATCTTCTACTGCTCGCTCAGGATGTCCACGTCAGGGTGGCTGTTCGTCACATTCCCGGTCGCCTGAACGTCCTAGCCGACTCCCTGTCCCATCGGGGCAGGGTCATTTCTACCAGGTGGATGCTCCACATGGCGGGTTCCATCGATCTCTTGTGACTCGTTGGAACCATCCGGTGGACACTTTCGTGTCCCCGTGTCCAGATGCTCTGGCTTTCGCCGTGGACGCTCTGGCCCTCCTTTGGGATGGTCTTGTCAGCTACGC
Source organism: Pictodentalium vernedei (assembly GCA_031216915.1). Classification (NCBI taxonomy): domain Eukaryota; kingdom Metazoa; phylum Mollusca; class Scaphopoda; order Dentaliida; family Dentaliidae; genus Pictodentalium; species Pictodentalium vernedei. The sequence goes on from CM062294.1 coordinate 389,462,077, forward strand.
CTTCCTACCGGTTCCGATTCCGCCTCAGGTTCTCACCCAGATATGAACCTGCAGTCGTCGAATCCTTTCGATCACACCCGTCGCTTCGGTGGGTGTGGATCAATCTGCTCCGCTCTCTGTTAGCGGCGGTTCCGGCATGTCTCCCTCTACCTCGCGACTTTCTTTGCCAAAGTCGCCCGAGGAGGTTTTCAAGTTGACCCGACTTCATTGTGCCTTCGCACATGTCTTTTATCGGGTCCTGTCTCCTCCGTAGTGGTTTTTCGAGACACGCAGTGGAGTTGCTTTTCTTCAAGGAGGCACTAATTCCACTGGTTTAGCCTCTGTGGCTAAGTGGAAGGTTCTTCTGTCGATGGTGTGCGATCACTCTGTTGCTTCTGTCACTCCTTCGATCACACCGCTTGCGGAGTTTCTGGTATATGTTTGTTTCTGGGGGTCTCCAGCAATGGGTACATGTCCATGCTTCGGAGACATTTTTTCGTATGTGATACCGCATTGTTTCGACACTCATCCTTGCCTCTCCAAGCTTGTTCAGCTCTTTTCCTTGAAAAGGCCTTGGACTTTGCAGTTTACTCCAAGATGGTCACTTTCTTGGGCGCTGCTCTGCTTGGGGGTGGGGGGCGTTCACGCCTTTATCCTGGATGAATATGCGTTTTCCCACATGCCAGATCTCTCCTGCATCCATTTCTTGATGGACTTGTCTTGCTATTCGTGCAGCTTCCGCTCGTCTAGCTACTGGTGATTGTATTACCAATTGTTTTTTCTGCCACGAGGTGCGTGCATTGTCTTCCTCTTTTAATAACTCTGTCATGTTGTCGGATGACTGATGTTATACTGGCAGCCTTCTGGAGAAATGCTACATTCTCCTTTTATCTGCGACAGTTGCAGGAGCCGACAGAGGACCTTGGGGCCCTCTTTCTTCGGCTCAGGATGTTGTCTATCCAAGCTTTTCAGCTTTTTTCAGGGTCAGTTCCAGCTTTGTGCTGTTACTGCCCTTTCTGTCTGTGCGTCGCACTTCACCATACGCCTCATCTTTCATTGGCTTTTCTAATGTTTGTGATGCTATGGTTTGATAGGCCTAGGGATCTCTTCCTCTGTCCACGGTCCCAGTGCTATTGAGTTATGTGTGGGTTGGTTATGTGATTCCCTCCAGCCTTTTGTCTATCAGCCTGTAGTAAACAATTGAGGTAGGTTGATAAGAAATATAAATTTTATAGTAAATTTCCTTTCTTATTATACCTACCGAAATTGTTTACATGGAAGCCCTCCCGTCTTCTTATTCGGGTAAGAATCCTTCCTCCCCGCTGATCACATAACTCCTGTGTTGTTCGGAATCAAAAGAATGACGAATTGACGCATTGCGCACTGTTACGGAAGTCATGGATTTGTACTATGGAAGAGCGTCCCATACTGGGTGTGCGCCGATGGCGCTCGACCCAGTTTTGGCTTATTTTTTCGTGGTGTTTTTACACCACTTTTCTTTCCCAAATCTTGGGAAAGATTAAAATAGAGAGTATTTTATCCGAGTTAGGTTCTTCCACTGCAGTGCAAGCTTGTAGTAAACAATTTCGGTAGGTATAATAAGAAAGGAAATTTACTATAAAATTTATATTTCTTTGCCGTGGACCGAGTCACAGCACATGCTGGAAAAGCAGAAGGAAAACATTCCTTCAAATTAATAATACTTTCATCTGTGCTTGGCTTATCCACCACTTGAGGCTCTACAGTGACTTTGTCACCAGCCAAGTCATTTCCCAATAATAAAGAAATACCTTTTACAGGTAGAGTAGGTCTGATTCCTTCTGTCACAGTCCCATTTACTAAACTACTTCTTAAATTTATTTTATGAAGTGGGACATTTAAAGAGTTTGACTCAATACCTGATACTAGAACTTGTGCCCCTGTAGCACTTTCTTCAGAAAATGGCAAAATGCCTTCTAACATTAATGACTGAGTAGCCCCTGTGTCTCTCAGTATTTTTATTGGTAAGGAACAGTGCTTATCCCCCTCAAGGGAAACAAAGCCTTCAGAAATAAATGGCTTATAATTTTCTAAAGCATCTTGCTTTATTACATAATTTTCAGGGCATGGAGCACATGCTAGTGCATTCTGTGAAGTAGAGGACTCATTTTTCCTTTTTAACAGCCAGCAATCAGATAATAAATGCCCTGGTTTTCTTACAGTAATTACAAGTTTTAGTTGAACTGTTTGGTCGTAATGGTGTAGGGCTGGCATTAGATGACTTATTCTCATTAGTCTTCCGATTAAATTTAGGTGGTGAAAAGTTTGTAGGATTGGAAGGGTGACTTTTATCTGAAGTTGGTCTAGGTCCACTTTGGAAAGAATTCTTGTGGGGCCAAAAATTTGTAGAGTTACGACTCATTTTATGAGTTAAGGCATAGTCATCTGCTAGTACTGTTGCTCTGTTTAAAGTGTCAACTTTTTGTTCATCCAGGTGGGCCTTTATGTCTGAATATTCAATCAATGATTCAATCAGCATGATTCAATCAGCATGATTTCTTTTAATTTTGTTAAATCTTTCCCTATTTCTTTTGAATGGCACCACCTGTCAAATAAATTTTGCTTCTCTCTGGCAAAATCCACATAAGTTTGATTTTCGTTTTTATAATAATTTCTGAATTTCTGCCTATAGTCCTCTGGAACAGGTTCATATGCCTTAAGTATAGCCTCTTTGACAGTGTCATAATTATTGCTTTGCTCAGAAGATAGAGCGGAATAGATTTCTTGGGCCTTCCCTTTCAAAACACTTTGCAATAGCAAAGTCCTGACATCCCTTGGCCATTCTAAACTTGTTGCCACTTTTTCAAAATGTGAAAAATATTTATCAACTTCTTTTTCTTGAAAGGGGGAACCAGCCTAACATTTTTGGTTGCATCAAATCTACCTGGTGAAATTACATTTGAGCCTTGACGCTGAGATTCCAATTCTTTTACTTTTACTTCCTTTTGGGCCTGATTTTCTAATTCTCTTAAATGCATTTATTTTTGAGTTTCAATTTCACTTAATTTTAATTCCCTATCCTCTTTTTCCCTTTGAGCCTGAATTTCTTTTAATTTAATTTAATTTTCTCTTTCTTCTTTTTGGGCCTCTAATTCTTTTAATTTCATTTCATTTTCCTGCTTTTTCATTCCTTGTTGCATTTCTAATCTCTTTAATTCCAATTCTAACTTTTTGAGTTCAAGAGCATCAGTAGGTTGTGGTTCAGAGACAGGTGCCCCATATACTGAGGCAAAAGACCCTCCTCAATATGATGATTAACAATGAGCTGGCAAGACACTTCATCTCCATTGCCCGCCTGGGGGCACGATGACGCCGTGTACTAAGGCGTACTGCACGTCGATGGTGCGCATGTCTTCAACCAATCTAACCCTGCCTGTGCTGCAGTGCGGAGTTACGATGTTGGGGAGCTGCTCGTCGTTGCTCGGTGGTTCTCTCCGGGTACTCCGGCTTCCTCCACCCGTAAAACTGTCACGGTCATGATTAGCCATTGTGCATAAATATGTGACCTTAAACACCAATAAATAAATAAATAAATAACAATGAGCTGTTTAAGTTTATGTTTGTTCAGACCAGGGGTGGCAGGTAATTTTAGATACTGAGCAAGTTGGAATAAATCCTCCTTCTTAAGAGATTCTAAAAGGGCCAAACTAGGAGAGCTTTCAAACTCAGAAATAAATTCTGTCACAATAAATACCATGATGAAAAGGTTTGCTGGTTCTCAGATTATATAAATAATAATACTGAAATTTTCTAAGAAAATTTAAATGTTTCAACTATGAGCCAAAATAATAAATGCAATATGCAAATATAGCTTTCTCGTTATCTTGTATTCAATCTCGGCAACGAGCCCCCAATTTCTGTTACGGTATGGAAATATTATTGATATTGGTAACAGAAAGAAATCTGAGAATCAGCAACAATAACTATGAATTTAATTATTCTGAAATTTAATTAAAAAAAAATTAATATAAAAAAAAACGATACAAAGATCTTTTACACTAATTTACAGAAAATAAAAACAGTGGTACTTATCAATTATTGAATTAGTCCAAAATACAGTTCGACAGAATCCAGTAATCCAGTGGTGAAGAATCTTGTGAAGAAAGTTACCAGCTGGTAGTATTAAATCCAAGAATGTCTCTTCAGAAACAGTATCCAGTAGATTTATAATAAAATTTTCACTTAGAAATTTCAGCAGTCTCCAATAAAATATAATAAAATGCTCCGCAAAATTCAAGTGGAGTAAAAATCCAAGAAGTATTGGCGCCACAGGTAATTTCCAAATAAAACAGCAGAATCCTGGCTTTTCCCAAAATAATATTATTCTGTTTCACAGAAAGTATAAATTCCCTTTTCCAAGACGAATAGATTCTCTTCAAAATTCTCTTTTGGAATCAATCTTCCAAATTCACAAAGAAGCACTGCTTCTATAATAATTACACTGTCCTAGAACAATAATAATTTCCAAAGGAAACAACTGCTGTGAAAATAAATTCTTCTGAAATGGCTTTCTAAAAATGAGTTTCTTGAATTCTGTTGACAAACCTTTATATAGTAACCAGATAGAATGTTCGAGAAGATGAAAATTCTACAAAGTTCTAACAGTTTCTAGGTGATTCTGTCATAGTTCAAGTAAACAAGTTCCTCGACCTAACAATCAACAGCTATTTGTACAACAAGGTCACTGGGTGCAAATGAGTGAGACCAGTCAGAAAATGCAGAAAAAATATCAATCTCAAGATAATTATCCACTAAGGATATATCAATCTCAATATAATATGGGGCTATATAACACACCCCGCCTTAAAAGAAAAGTTTGAAGGTACTGAAAACTTTTATATAACTTTAGCAGATTCTGACTGGTTTACAATATACACAAGATAATTCAATCTCAATATAATTATCCACTAAGGATATATCAATCTCAATATAATATGGGGCTATATAACAGACGTGCCTTATCTCCTCTGCCTTTACAGGCCTGATCGACTTCAAACTTGACTGTGTATGTATTTCTAACTGATATAATGTGATATTTAAAGTTGGGAGGTTTTGATTTTTCAGATTCGGTCTTGATTTGCTTTCAGGAAAAAACCTTAGTTTGGTTCAGTTATTCTATTTGTTATGAACATATAGTAAAGAATACCTCCGGCACCTGAACTTGGAAAAAATCTGCACCACTCACCACAAAAAGCCCTGTCTTTAAGAATCTCCAGTCCATTGGGTTCAGCATAACTTCCCTTTGATCATTCTTATGGGTTCCAGGGGATCAGTTTCTAAGTCTATTGAGATAGAAAAAACATAAATGAGGGTAACAAAATTAAATGAATAAAGTTCATCTTTCTATGTTGTGTTCCCTTATTTGACTCGTCAATAAGGGAGAAAATGCAGTGTTTAAAATTTCAGAAATGACTCTAACCGGCTGATCGTTCACATGGTTTGAGGATGGCTAACCGAATGTTCAGCTACATTAAAATTCTTAGGAATCTGCTTCTTTATCATTAACAACTATTCATATATTGTTTGGAACTGAAATATATATAGCCTTTCTAGGCAAAAGTCTAAAAAATCTATCAGACACAAGAAAGGCTGGTTAAGTTATTCAGACGTTACAATTCAAGATGCAATATTTGGCTAACCGGTCATCCGTTCACATAGATTTAAATTTGCATAACCTCCAGGAGAAAGGAACGACCATTCTCGTCAAATTTTGCACGCTGAAATGTGTCAGTGAGAACATGACATATTCTCCCCTTTGTCAGATAGACAAACAATGTGCAAAATTTCAAAAATGACTCTAACCGACTGACTATTCACAGGAGTTGGAGATGGCTAACCGAATGCTGGGCTATCTAAAAATTCTTGGGAAACTGCTTTTTTATCATTAACAAGTATTCATACATTGCATGGAGTTGAAATATATACAGCCTCTTGTGGCAAAAGTCTAAAAATCTATCAAGACACAAGAAAGGCTGCTTAACTGGTAGAATGCTAGAAGCCCATATTTGTGCTTTATTCTGAACTGCATGTATCTAAAGTTAAAGGCTTCATATTCTGTGGATGTCTTTTGTATTATCTTGTAAGTAAAATTACTTCATCTCCATCGATTTGCATTGTTACAATTTATGGAAGAGTGCCTTTAGGCACTCTCCCATGAATTGTAACAAGACAAAAATGTGTGAACAAACCTTCAGGCTGGGAAAAAATTTAGTACTCTACCAGTTAAGTGACTCAGACTTTACCATTCTAGATGCAACTTTGGCTAACAAGTCATCCTTTCGCATAGATTTAAATTTGCATAATCACCACGCGAATGAAACGAGCATTCTCGTTTAATTTTGCACACTGGACTAAGTAATGAGAACCCACAGGTAAGATAGTTTGATCAGTCTATGCACAAACATAGTAAAACAGTTTGGTGATTTTTAGCTCAACTTTGGCGAAGCCAAATTTGAGGTATTGTCATGGCCCGTCTGTCCGTCACGCCATACACACGGCTCGGGCTGGAGGCCGTATTTATGAACTGATCTTTATGAAACTTCTTGGGTACCTTTGTTATCACCGTGAGACGAGAACGAGTGTTTTTGGGTCCGGTCCGAAATTCAAGACGGCCGCTGGCAGCCATTTTGTACAAAATCAAAATTAGGTCAATCCGATTTTTGTGCAGAACTTCCATATGAAAGCTCTGATTTGAATAATTTTTTGTATGAATGTTTAGTACCATGGGATACATCACATATAATACGGGGTTTTTTCTCGTGTGTAAATTATGCAAATTAGACTAACTTTGATTTATTTAGTGTTACTTTCAGCACTGTAACTGCAAATGCCAATACGGCTCAGGCTAGAGGCCGTATTTATGAACCGATCTTTACGAAACTTCTTGGGTACCTTTGTTATCACCATGGGACAAGAACAAGTGTTTTGGGGTCCAGTCTGAAATTCAAGATGGCCACTAGCAGCCATTTTGTACAAAATTAGGTGCAATCAGATTTTTGTGCAGAACTTCCATATGAACGCGCTGATTTGAATAATTTTTTGTGTGAAAGTTTAGTACCAAGGGATACATCACTTTTAATACAGGTTTTTTTCTCGTGTGTAAATTATGCAAATTAGACTAACTTTGATTTATTTAGTGTTACTTTCAGCACTGTAACTGCAAATGCCAATACGGCTCGGGCTAGAGGCCGTATTTATGAACCGATCTTTACGAAACTTCTTGGGTACCTTTGTTATCACCATGGGACAAGAACAAGTGTTTTGGGGTCCAGTCTGAAATTCAAGATGGCCACTAGCAGCCATTTTGTACAAAATTAGGTGCAATCAGATTTTTGCGCAGAACTTCCGTATGAAAGCGCTGATTTGAATAATTTTTGTGTGAAAGTTTAGTACCAAGGGATACATCACTTTTAATACAGGTTTTTTTCCCGTGCATAAATTATGCCAATTAGACTAACTTTGATTTATTTAATGTTACTTTCAGCACTGTAACTGCAAATGCCAATACGTCTTGGGCTAGAGGCCGTATTTATGAACCGATCTTTACAAAACTTCTTGGGTGCCTTTGTTATCACAGTGGGACGAGAACGAGTGTTTTGGGGTGCGATCCAAAATTCAAGATTGTTGCCGGCAGCCATTTTGTACCAAAATTAGTGCAATCAGTTTTTTGTACAGAACTTCTGTATGAAAGTTCTGATTTGAATAAATTTCTGTATGAATGTTTAGTAACATGGAGTACATCACATATAATACGTTTTTTTTCTCGAGCAGAAATTATGTAAATTAGATGAACTTTGATTTATTCAGTGCTACTTAAACACAGTAAGTGCATGTGTCAATACGGCTTTGGCTAGAGGCTGTATTTATGAACCGATCTTCACAAAACTTCTTGGGTATGTTTGTTTTCACCTTGGGATGAGAACAAGTGTTTCTGGGTGCGGTCCAAAATTCAAGATGGCTGCCAGTGGCCATTTTGTACCAAAATTAGGTCCAATCATTTTTTGTACACAACTTCTATACGGTTCAGGCTAGAGGCCGTATTTATGAACTGATCTTTACGAAACTTCTTGGGTACCTTTGTTATCACTGTGGGATGAAAACGAGTGTTTTCGGGTGCGGTCCAAAATTCAAGATGGCTGCCAGCAGCCTTTTTGTACCAAAATTAGTGCAATCAGTTTTTTGTACAGAACTTCTGTATGAAAGTTCTGATTTGAACAAATTTTTGAGGGAATGTTTAGTAACATGGAATACATCACATATAGTACAGGTTTTTTTCTCATGCAGAAATTATGCAAATTAAATGAACTTTGATTTGTTCAGTGCTACTTATACACAGTAAGTGCACATGTCAATACGGCTCGGGCTAGAGTCTGTATTTATGAACTGATCTTGGGGTACCTTTGTTATCACCTTGTGACAGGAACAAGTGTTTTTGGGTGCCTTTGTTATCACTGTGCTATGAGAACAAATATTTTTGGGTTCAGTCATACCCACTCTGGGACTCAAAGATTTCTTTTCTAGTTTAGCATCTAACTGTCACCCCACTTTTACAATACTTTACCTATATATTTGTTACAGGCTACGGTCAGCATTTATGTACAGACCGTTACAATACTTTACATGTACCTTTGTTATCAGGTCATTACCTAGATGTTTGTCTTTGCTGTGTCACACACTATACATGTACATGTCTTAAACAAGTTGAGCTATAGTGTCATTGACACTTTCATTTGTTGGGTCTTGCGATTTGAATTACAGGTTTGCTTTAAAAACTGGAACCAAACTGGAAATCGAGAAAAACTTCCCAGCTCTTCAGATGTAACTAAATCAACATTGGTGGAAATACTTTGCATTATTTACCCCAAAAATCGGCAATTGTGTCATAAAGATAGGAGTACTCACTGTAGGTAAAACAGTTGATGAATTTGGAGCATTCTATGATAGAAGGGAGGTAACTCGAAATTGAATTGTCCCATTTTTTGCAAGATTAGAATTAAAAAATATTCATCCCTGAAGGGTTACTTATCGAAAAATACTGCATAGCATGGGTTCACCCACTAGTTCTGAATAAAATGTGTATACTTATGTTCTATTTGTGCATCTTTTAGTGAAGAGAATGTTTGGAAGCTTTGTGAGTTTGTGAAAAATGAGGTTGCTGATAAATTGCCTGAGTGTTTTGGTGTCTTCATTTCCAATGATGACAGAGTAGTAAGTATTTTGCTGACACTTTTGTAATTAATATACCACTGTATTGTTAATCTGGATTGGAACTTTACACATTACAAAAGTCTTGAAAACAGCAGTAAATCTATTTTTCATCAAAACAGTCTTTTGATTTTGAAAATGGGAGGTGCTATATACTGAATGCGACCAGTTGAAATGAAGCGTGTTATTGTTGAGTCCCGACATCAGGAAAATGTTTTCAAGAAAAACAATGAACATCTGCACACCATTCACTGGTGCAGATTAACCCTTTACCCAACGAATTGGACACATCCGCTTGCGTAATATGCAAATTCAGCAGCTGAAAAAATATTATTTTTCAAAAAATTTCAGCAAAACCATATAATGTGCCCCCTCTTTGGAACGAGCTTGTTGAGCTCATTCCAGTGACGGGTCACATGATATGGTTTGGTTGAAAGTTTTTGAAAATTTTTAGAAAATTATATTTAAAAATAATACATTTTGATATCGTCTGCATTGGGTAAAGCTTTAACTAGGAATTCCAAAAATATTACCTGATTTTTCGAAATAAGGTTTTCGCAGCAATAATCAAATTTTGGTCCAATACTTGAAATTCAACTTCAATGGAGCAATTGTAAGTCAATAAGATGATTCTCCATGGGATGTATGAGCAAAAAGAAGTTTTATGTTGTTTACATACCCATTCTCAGAAGGTGACGTTTTATTAGTTTAAAGTCTTGGAATACTACAGTTGATAATTCAAGATGCATTGTTCACATTTTCGTGTATGTATTGTATTATTTGGCTTATTTTCCATGACAGATTTTAACCCTTTACAGAAAACACATGATATCAAAATTTGTTATTCTAATTTTTTTTCAGTAATTCTTAAAAAAAAATCAACAAAACCATATCATGTAATCCCACTTTGAAATGAGCTCGACGATCTTGTTCCATTGAGGGGTCACATGAAATGTTTTGTTGAATTTTTTTCCACTGCACAATTTGTATACAGTGGAGCCCACTTAATTGAATATCTCTTAATTGTATTTCCCTGTTAATTGAATATAATTTTCAAACACAAAACCATTTACCATACCTTCAGTACAAATTTGATCTGTTAATTGCATATGGGTTGTAGAGTAAACTCCTGTTAATTGTATATAAATTTTTGTAATATGTCGAAAAAATTACTGTGACACACACCAAATTCCCCTTATTTATGAACCTTTTTGGCCTCACTACATCCAATATAGGCATTTATTCTATTATATCTTGTTTGACAGAGCTCTATGAGCTCTGTCAAACAAGATATGATAGAATAAATGCTCAGTTTACATCAAGAACACAGGAAACTGACCAAATCCCTGTTAATTGTATACTCCTGTTAATTGAATAATTTTCACTGGCAAAATGGATATTCAGTTAAGAGGATTCTACTGTATTATGTTTCTGATGCAGCCGAAACATTATATAAGGGTTAATCGTTAGCTAGGTGAATCTGAGGCATGCTGTTGTCTACTCGCAAAAGTAAAAATTGCAAGTATGATGGCGCTCATGAGTAACAGTCCATCTCAAAATTGAAAGACTGATAAAAAATCAATAAGAGTTCTAGTCAAACGGCTGTTCCAAATCAGGTGCTGTCTGTCTATTGAGGAACATCGAAGCTGACTGGAAACCACATCTTAGGTTATCAGACATGTTATCTTTCCCATCCTCCACAAGCCTGTAAATAACCTCAAAAATGATTCCACGTAACATGTCGGGCATCAACACAATTGTGTTCAACAAAATATATTTTGTGTTGAATACATAGACAAAACTACATGTATGTTTCAATGAGTCGTTTTGTATTCAATGATTCAGATGTGCATAGGAAGAAAACTTTGAGACCGAAGGTTGCGACGTTTTCTTTCTACGCACATCTGACGAATTGAATACAAAACGACTCATTGAAACATACATGTGGTTTTGTATTTATTACATGACTCAAGCACCTACTGACCTAATTTTCTTTTCTATCAACGGTGGTAAACACCATGCACTTTATGCAGTCGCATTGCATAAAAAAAGTCCCGGTTGGAACAGGTTGGTGTGCAATACGGAATTCCGTATTGCACAGCCGTATTGCATAAGAGAGACTGCATGGGCATGTAATAAATAGACAAAACTACATGTATGTTTCAATGAGTCATTTTGTATTCAATGAGTCAGATGTGCATAGGAAGAAAACGTCGAGACCGAAGGTTGAGACGTTTTCTTTCTATGCACATCTGACGAATTGAATACAAAACGACTCATTGAAACATACATGTGGTTTTGTATTTATTACATGACCCAAGCACCTACTGACCTAATTTTCTTTTCTATCAACGGTGGTAAACACCATGCACTTTATGCAGTCGCATTGCATAAAAAAAGTCCCGGTTGGAACAGGTTGGTGTGCAATACGGAAATTCCGTATTGCACGCCGTATTGCATAAGAGAGACTGCATGGGCATGTAATAAAAACTTTTACCAAAGTATACCGTATTTACTCTATGTATTGGGACACTCTATGATTTGGGACACACATAGAAAACTATATTTTTTTTATGCTCTAAAGTTTGGGATATTCAGGAGATTTGTTTCCAGTTGACCCGTCGCTAGTATTCTTGAGTAACTAAAAATTTTCATTTTTTGCTTCCAAAACATAGCTTATGATCCCTCATTGGAACGAGCGCAATGCGCTCGTTCCAATGAGGGATCATAAACTATGTTTTGGAAGCAAAAAATGAAAATATAAAAAAAATTGGACAGCGATTTTTGTATATAGTGATGGAAAATGAATCACACACAACTTTATTCAGCATCAAATCAATACCAGGCTGTGTTCTTTTCCCATTTTCTTAGAATTGGGACACCTGTGAAAATAATTATTTTTAGCTGTACCAATACATAGAGTAAATACGGTAGATATTTTTAGCTCACCAGACTGAAAGTCAGGCTGAGCTATTCTGATCACTTTTCGTCTGTCGTGAAGACGGTGTTTAGGTCTTTTTCTCCCAAACCACTGGCCACATTTTAAAGAAATTTCACATGAGTATTGGTTATATACGGGCATTTGGGTTTTTCTTCAAATTGGGTTTCTGCTCATATTGAGGAGGGGGTGGGGCCAAAATACCCCAATTTTTTTTAAAAATCTTCTTCTCATGAACCAGCTGTAGCAGAGACTTGATATTTGGCATACAGCTTCCTTTTGAGATGTAGACTCAAATTTGTTCAAAAGAAGTTCGAGGGGCTATATTTGTCACCGTTACGGGAGGGACAAGAATTTTTGCCTCTGCCCAAAATTTCTGTTTTCCAAACGAGAGGCTGATTTGAACCAAATTTGATGTGAAGTATTAATGGGTCATAAGTACTTGATTTATGCAAACTTTTTTTTGCAAAATGCCCTGTGGGAACAACAGGAGCTAAAAATAGAAAAAAATTCAAATGTCCGTATCTCCAAAATTTCATTCCACTGAGAATTTTTATTTGGTGTGAAGCTTCCTTAGGACCAACAGAATGGAATGGTCCAAAAAAATTGCTATCGATTTTATCATAGAATACTTTTTCGAGACTCTTCTTCTCCCAAGCCACTGCTCCAAAAGCTTTCAGATTTCACATATAACATCTTTGGAAGATTGTTTCACATGTTTGTTGAAATCAAATAAATGAGTCCATATTTGGGCTCTCCATGGGAGCTCAAATGTTTAAATTAGTGCAGTATGAGAAATATTCTTTAAAAAATCTTCTTCTTTAGATCAAACAATCAGAATCTTTTGATATTAGTATGCAGCATCCTTGGGGGGGTGGGGGGAGATTCAAGTTTGTTCAAGCCAAGTCCCTGGGTTCATATTTGGGCTCACTGTGGGAGCCTGAATTATAACTTAGTTCAATATGAGGAATTTTCTTTAAAAATCTTCTTGTTCAGATCCAGCAGTCAGAATGTTTTGATATTTGGTATACAGTATCCTTAGGGAGGTGTGATTCAAATTTTGTTGAAGCCAAGTCTCTGAGTTCATATTTGGGCTCCCTGGGAGACCGAATGATAACTTAATTCAAAATGAGGAACATTCTTTAAAAATCTTCTTTTTCACATCCACCTCACATCCACCAGTCAGAATCCTTTGACATTTGGTATACAGTATCCTTAGGGAGGTGAGATTCAAATTTATTAAAGCCAAGTCCTTGAATTCATGTTTGAGCTCCCTGTGGGAGCCCAAATTATAACTTAGCTCAGTATGAGGAACATTCTTTAAAAATCTTCTCAACATCCACAAGTCAGTATCTATTGATATTTGGTATACAATATCCTTAGGGAGGTGAGATTCAAATTTGTTAAAGCCAAGGCCCTGGGTTCATATTTGTGCTCCCTGTGGAAGCCCAAATTATAGATTAGTTCAATATGAGGAATATTCTTTAAAAGTATTTTTCTTTAGATCCAGTAGTCAGAATCTTTTGATATTTGGTATACAGCATCCTTGGGGAGGTGAGATTCAAGTTTGTTCAAGCCAAGTCTCTGGCTTCATATTTCAGTTCCCTGTGGGAGCCCAAATGATAACTTAGTTCATTCAATATGAGGAATATTTTTTGAAAATCTTTTTTTTCAGATCCACCAGTCAGAATGTTTTGATATTTGGTATATAGTTTTCTTAATGGGGCAGATGCAAGTTTGTTCAAATCAGGACCCTCAGTTGATAGTTGTCAGTGTCAAGTGAGTGCTCTCAGACCCCTTGGGGCCTCTTATTAAAAGAAAATAATTCATTTTCTTTACAAACAAGCTATTAATTTTTCTCTGGTAGAACTCCCCATCTCAGTGAGAAAGCTCAATGGGAGGGGCTACAGATACCCTGGTCCTCAAAATCCAGCAGCTCTCACCATCTCAGTCTTTAGTTCTCTGATACCATGTCTGTAGCAACTTAATATGTGCAATTGGGGCCAGGATCAGGCTCATGTTCTAATGATTTATAGCATGTATGTTATAAAAGGTCCCCACAGGGAGCACCCCCCCCCCCCCCCCCCCCCCCACCACCTGTCGGGAAATTTTGGCACTATCCATGCTTAAGGCAAGGGTTAATCGGCCCAGGATTGTTTATTATTTTTCCCTTGACTTAACACAGTATTTTTAAAAAATATATTTAATTTCACATTTTTTAAAAACAAATTTCACAATTTTTCAATGAAACATTACAAATATGAATATCAATAGACCTAGCTCGACTAGCTGATTCTAAGGATATCCATATTTATATGGTTTTATTGAGAAACTTCCGAGATATTTTAAGCTGTGGTAAACTTATTCTAGTTAATTTTCTGGTCGTTTTTGGCTGCTATGTTAGGTAAAGGGTTAATGGAGATGAATCTGATTCTGTCTGTTGATGTTTACATGTACCATCATTTGGGAGAAATTTTAAAATAACAATGTTGCAAAACATCCATGGAGCTATTTCTTTAATGCACAACCTTAGTTGATTACTTTGTTGTCATGGTTACATTTATAAGTTTCTTGTCTTTGTTTGACTTTTAACCTGCTGGGTATTTTAAAAATATTTTTTCTCAAATCTGGTCATGGCTGTTTCAGAGCAGCCATGACTAGATTTGCGGAAAAATTCATTTAAATTTAACTCAAAAAATCATTGGTAAAAAAACCCATTCTATTTACAGGGGAAAAATTTGGTTAAATGTGCCCAAATTATACTTATTTGTGTGACAATAAATTTCATGCCTCAGTAGGAATATCCTCCAGCCACTTGCAAGTAGTTAAGGATCTGAGCTCAGAAATATTGATGTATGTCAGAGTGGCAATATACAAGTTTCAAAAATGTTTTGTATGTTTTGACCATTAATATGATGCCATGATGAACACTGAATAGCATTATAAATGGTACTTGATATTGTTACTTGAAGTTGATTGCAGCCATAGCTGATTTCTCACAATATCACCCAAGCACTGTTTCTCATGATTATGCTCTTGACTTAAAATGACTTTCTCTTTGTTTCAGATACCTCTATGGGAACAATCAAGTAGCGACAAAGAGGATGGTCTTGTATTTTGGGTAAGAATGATAAGAATAAAGTTGACAGATCAGTAATGAACATAAAAGGGAATTATTTGTAGTGCTGGCACCAGGATTTCCCCAATGGGGGAGGGGCAGGGGGAGGGGCAGGCAGGGGGAGGCTAGGTATAAGTAGGAGAGGGGGGGGGGGGCTTCCCAACAAGGGTAGGGGGCTATAGAATCCCTTTTGGCACCACAACTGAATGTTTGCTGTGTTTTTCCAAGTGCCGATGATCTTGAGCAGTTGGAAGTATTGATGCTATGAGTCTTAAGCAGAAATAGAAATTTTAATTACAGTACAGTGGAACCCTGTTAATTGAATAGCCACTTTGCCAATGAAAATTATTCAATTAATGGGAGTATTCAATTAACAGGGATTATGTCACTTTCCTGTATTCTTGAGATAAACCTAGCATTTTTTAAATGGCTGTATTGGATGTACTGAGGCCAGGTCTATAAACAAAGGAAAACTAGGGAGAGTCAGGGTAATTTCTTGACAGGATGCAAGATTTTTTTATTCAATTAACAAGAATTTACTCTATAACCTATATTCAATTAACAGGTCAAATTTGTACTGGTGGTATGGTTTTGTGTTAGGAAATAATATTCATTTAACAGGGTTATTCAGTTGAGAGATATCCAATTAAATGCACTCCACTGTAGTACCCACTTAACTGAATATCTCTAAATTGAATAAACTGTTAATTGAATATAACTTCCTATACAAAATCATTTATCATACCTTCAGTACAAAGATGACCTTGTTACTTGCATATAGTTATAGATAGAGTAAACTCCTGTTAATTGAATAAAAAATCTTGTCAGCAGATTGCTAAAAAAATTACCAACTTGCCCATATTTACAGACCAATTTGGCCTCATAATAAATACAGGCATTTAATCTGTTCTATCTTGTTTGACAGAACTCCATGAGCGCTGTCAAACAAAATATAATAGAATAAATGCTTAATAATATTTTTAAGTACTGTCTGCAAGACATGTTGATTAAATGGTGAGAAAAAAGTGCCCTGTTTTCACTCTATATTGATTCAGCTTTGTAGAATAGCATTCTGTCAAATAACATTAACACTTTATCTAGCACAACTAAGATGCATCACTTTAACCCTTTACCTAACCTGAATAGCATAGGACACTTGCAAAAACATTTCTTGAATAAGTAAATAATTTCATCTTTTACGACAAAAACATAGCTTATGTCACCTCATTGGAATGAGCTCAATAAAAAAAGAATATAATGTGACTGGCCATTTTTAGCCTGACTGTTTAAAGTCAGGGCTATAGTCATGACTTTTGTCTGTCCATCTGTCCTTTTGCCCATCTGTTAACATTTAGAGTTTGGGTTAAAGTTTGTGGTTAAAGATTTTATTACCTGCGTCGCCAGCGGCAGAGCAGGTCTAGTAACCACTTGACTCCATCCGTCAGTCTGTCCATCCGTCCATCAGTTTGTCCGTCCATTCGAAACACTTTTTCTGTCAAGGTTTTCTTGGCTTCTATGAAAGGGAATGATTTTATATTTGGTCTGCTGCTTCATAATGATGAGTTGTCTCGTGTAAGCAATTTTCAGATCTGCCGTGCAGCCTCTTCATGTTTGCCGATACTTTGAAATTTTACTGTACCCACTGAACATTGAAATTTTTCGTCAAACTTTTTTCGGCTTCTATGCAAGGGATTGATTTTATATTTCATCTGGAGCCTGATAATGATCAGTTGTATCGTGTATGCAATTTTCAGATCTGCCGTGCAGCCACTTCCTGTTTGCCGATTCAATTGCATGCAGCGACGCAGGTCCAGACCCGGTATTGGTCTTGGCTTGTTTACTGAAGGTTAAAAGTTTTTTTTCTCTTTTTAGCTCATCGAAGGGAGCTTAACTTATCACTTGCCGTCCGTCGTCATCCTTCGACCGTCGTCGTCCGTCGGGAACTTTACATTAACGACTACTCTTCACAAACTTCTGGATCAAATTGAACCAAATTTGATGTGCATGTTCCCCATCATATGTCAATTCAAACTTGTACAAAGAAACTTGCCGTACCCACAGGGGCACCACAAGGGGCATAACTCTGATAGCACCCATGAATGTCTTTCCAAAATTAAAAAAATCTTCTTCTTCAGATCCACCAGGCAGAATTCTTTCCTATTTGGTATACATCATCTCTAGGGGAATCAGATTCAAGTTTGTTAAAATCGGCCCCTGAATTCATATTTTGGGCCCACTATAGAAGCCCAAATTTGAACTTAGTGCATTTCAGGCAAATTTCTTAAAAAATCTTCTTCTCCAGATCCAGCAGGCAGAATCTTTTGATATTTGGTATGCAACATTGTGGGGTGGATCTGATTCAAGTTTATACAAATCGGCCCCCTGGGTTCATATTTGGGCTCAGTATAGGAGCCTGAATTTGAACTTAGTGCATTTAAGGCAAATTTCTTTAAAAATCTTCTTCTCAAGATCCAGCAGTCAGAATGTTTTGATATTTGGTATGCAGCATCCTTAGGGGGGTGACATTCAAATTTGTTCAAGCCATGTCCCTAGATCCATATTTGGGCTCACTATGGGAGCCCGAATTATAACTTAGTTCAAAAAGAGGAATTTTCTTTAAAAATCTTCTTCTTCAGATCTAGCAGTCAGAATGTTTTAGTATGTGGTATACAGCATCCTTAGGGGGCTGAGATTCAAGTTTGTTCAAGCCATGTCCCTAGGTCCATATTTGGGCTCACTGTGGGAGCCTGAATGATAACTTAGTTCAAAATGAGGAATTTTCTTTTAAAATCTTCTTCTTCAGATCTAGCAGTCAGAATGTTTTAGTATGTGGTATACAGCATCCTTAGGGGGGTGAGATTCAAATTTGTTCAAGCCATGTCCCCAGGTCCATATTTGGGCTCACTGTGGGAGCTTGAATTGTAACTTAGTTCGAAATGAGGAATTTTCTTAAAAAGTCTTCTTGTTCAGATCCAGCAGTCGGAATGTTTTGATATGTGGTGTGTAGCATCCTTAGGGGGGTGAGATTCAAGTTTGTTAAAGCCAAATCCCTGGGTCCATATTTGGGCTCACTGTGGGAGCCCGAATTATAACTTAGTTAATATGAGGAATTTTTCTTTAAAAATCTTCTTCTTCAGATTTAGCGGTCGTAATGTTTTGATATTTGGCATGCAGCATCCTTAGGGGGTGAGATTCAAGTTTGTTCAAGCCAAGTCCCTGGGTTCATATTTGGGCTCACTGTGGGAGCCCGAATGATAACTTAGTTCAAAATGAGGAATTTTCTTCAAAAATCTTCTTCTTCAGATCCAGCAGATGAATGCTTTTGATATTTGGTATGCAGCATCCTTAGGGGGGTAAGATTCAAGTTTGTTCAAGCCATGTCCCTATTTCCATAAAATTTGTCTCTCATGACTTCATTTCCTTGTAGTGTTGAAGAACCCTGTCTAACTGAATGTGACCCCAAATACTTCTTTGAACCACTTTGGCCAGTGAGCGATTAAGGCTCCTTGGGGCCTCTTGTTAATTTTAATTACTATTGATTGTATCATTCTCATTATGTTGCATCTTATTTGGGAAAATATTTAACCTTTTTTGCAGTCAATTTAACTTAGAACTTCCAGTGGAATGTCACTGTTTCTCATTTGGGACAATGTCTACTGTCTACTGAA
Organism: Pictodentalium vernedei; assembly: GCA_031216915.1. Taxonomy (NCBI): domain Eukaryota; kingdom Metazoa; phylum Mollusca; class Scaphopoda; order Dentaliida; family Dentaliidae; genus Pictodentalium; species Pictodentalium vernedei. The sequence goes on from CM062294.1 coordinate 389,481,023, forward strand.
GCTTTCGACAGTGATTTTAATTAAATACTGGCATGATTTTAACCCCTTTTAAAAATGTTTTCAGACTTAATTTCTTTGTATTTGAAATTAGGCTTTTACCACATACTTTGTTACTTTAATTCTTGCATGCTCAATACAACTTACCGGTAATGATTGCATTTACATCAGTGATTTCTTTTATCAGTTCTAGGAAATATTTAACCCTTTTTTTGCAGTCAATTTTACTTAGTATTCCCAGCTTAAAGTTTTGGATTAAAGTTTTGCTTTTCAAGGTTGTACCTTTCATTCTTCAAACATTGTGTTACAGTGTCATTGTTTTTCATTTGAGGCAAGGTCTACTGAACCTCTATACACTGGTTTCAAATGATTAATTTAACCCTTTTCAAAATGGTTTTCAAACTTAGTTTCTTTAAATTTGAAATTAGGCTTCTACCACATACTTTTTTACTTTTTATCCCCTTGCAAGGGAGGGATATAATGTAGAGCTCTGTCCTTCTGTCCGTCTGTCTGTCCATCCTTCTGTATAGATAGATAGATGTTTTATTTATTGATATATATGATATGCTTGTTTACAAATATAAAATGAAACATTCAGTTACAGAATAAAGCATATATACTATAGGCAGATGGCAAAGCCAGATTGGCTGTCTACCTGCCAGACCCCCCTGTCCGTCTGAACTTTGTTTAAAGCTTGAGCAATAGTTAACAGATTTCAATTCTTTTTGGTATTTGTCTCCATAAGGGGGCGCGGTGGCTCAGTTGGTAGAGGTGCAGACTGCAAACCGAGAGGTCCTCGGTTCGAATCCCACCTGCGGTGACCGCGTTGTGTCCTTGGGCAAGACACTTCACCCCGATTGCCTACATGGGGGCACGATGATGCTGTGTACTGAGGCGTACTGCACGTCGATGGTGCGCATGTCTTCAACCAATCTAACCCTGCCTGTGCTGTGGTGCAGAGTTCAGAGTTACGATGTTGGAGAGCTGACAGCTGCTCGTCGTTGCTCGGTGGTTCTCTCCGGGTACTCCGGCTTCCTCCACCCGTAAAACTGTCACGGTCACGATTAGCCATTGTGCATAAGTATGTGACCTTAAACACCAATAAATAAATAAATAAATATTTGTCTCCATAGCAACAATGTCTACATCAAGTTCGATGACCACCGATATCTCTTTAAAATTATGGCAGTTATTGCCCTTTGTTATAAAAATATTCTGTAAATTGACTCCTTTACAACCCCCAAAAACCCCTCCACTCCCACCCCCTGTCTGGTCAGTTAGGCCTCAAAAGATGTTTTGGGGTTTTTTTGCTCCAAGATGGGATTAGCCGGATTTAGAGTGATTTTATGTGGGAAAAAAACCCACCTATGCTTCCTCTCCCCAATTGGGGGGTACAAGGGGATTAGCATCGCTTGGCATTACATGATCAATACAACTTTAATAATTGCATTTACAGACATGATTTTTTTTACTTGTATGCAGCTTTTTCTTTCATTACCTGAGCTTCACGGTTTTAAATATAAAGAAATGCCTTCTGCAGCATACTTCTGTTGTTTTACAAAAAGCAATACAGATGGGAAGGAAATGGGAGTGAGGGACTTTGATGTTGTCTCCAAAACTTCGAGGAAGATGGGTGGAATCAATCCACAACTCCCTCCGTCCCATGTTGTCCAGAAGATAAATCCAGTTCTAATTAAACGATTCTTTTTAAATTTGATATTACTTTTTTCAACAAGAAAACACAGGTGCACTTCAAATTTGAAGTATAGTCTTTTAAACCACAAATTTTAAGTTAAAAATTCCAACTTACATTGACTGCAGTTATATTTCCTAATCAACAGAACTATGCAGCTGATGATCTAACTAGAAATTTTGTTGACATTTTCCAAAAACACGTAATTTTATACTTTCTTTCACAAAGATGAAAAACGCAGAACATTTTTCTTTTCACCCAAATTATTTTTCAGTAGTATTATAATAGAAAATTTTAGAAAGAGAATGTTTTACGTACTGCATCTTTAACCCTTTACCTAACACAAGTTGAAGCCAACAGTACAAATTATTTTTCTGAAACATCAGATTTTTTCATTTTTAGCTTAACTTGACAAAGTCAAGATAAGCTATTGCCATTACTCGTGCGGAAGTCTGTTAGTCTATGACTCTGTGAGTCTGTTCACATTTTCCTTTAACGCAGGCTACACCCCGTAGTTCTCATGTCACAAAATTTCATATGCAGGTTTGGGGTCATGTCTAGATGATAACTTCCCCTTTTGGTTGCGATCGGTCAACCGTGATGGCTGCCCAAGCCCAAAACCCGAAAAACATTAGCACAGTCTAGAGGTCGTATTTATAAAGGGATTTCATTGTAACTTGGTAGGCTGCTTCTGTATTGTATCTAGATGAGAACGTCCCCTTTTGGTCGCGGGCTGTCAACCATGACGACTGCCCGAGCCCAAAAACCTTTAGCACAGTCTACAGGTCATATTTATAGAGGGATTTCATTGTAACTTCGTAGGTTGACTCCATATAATGTCTAGATGAGAACGTCCCCTTTTGGTCATGATTGGTCAACTGTAATGGCTACAGGGGCCTGAAGCCTGAGAACCTTTAGCACAGTCTGCAGGTCATATTTATGAAGGGATTTCATTGTAACTTGGTAGGATGACTCCAGATAATGTCTAGATGAGAACGTCCCCTTATAGTCATGATTGGTCAACTGTGACGGCTACAGAGGCCCAAAGCCCGAAAACCTTGAGCACAGGCTATAGGTCATATTTAAGAAGGGATTTCATTGTAACTTGGTAGGATGACTCCAGATAATGTCTAGAGATGAGAACGTCCCCTTATGGTCACAATCATTCAGTCGTGACAGCTGCCCAAGCCCAAAACCCGAAAACTCTTACCACACATTCTACAGATCGTATTTATGGAGGGATTTCATTGTAACTTAGTAGGTTGATTCCATATAATGTCTAGATGATAAAGTCCCCTTTTGGTCACGATTGGTCAACCGTGACGACTGCCCGAGCCCAAAAACCTTTAGCACATTCTACAGATCGTATTTATGAAGGGATTTCATTGTAACTTGGTAAGATGTCTCCAAATAATAATAATAAATATATTTAATAATAATAATAATAATAAGAACGTCCCCTTTTGGTCATGATCATTCAACCATGATGGTTGCCTGAGCCCAAAACCCGAAAAGCTTTAGCACAGACTACAAATCATATTTATGAAGGGATTTCATTGTAACTTGGTAGGATGACTCAGTATAATGTCTAGATGAAGATGTCCCCTTTTGGTTGTGATCAGTCAACCATGATGGCTACACAGGCTCGAAGCCCCAAAACCTTGAGCACAGTCTGCAGGCCATATTTATGAAGGGATTTCATTGTAACTTGATAGGATGACACGTTTTGGAATAATTTCACTCTAAATTGGTAACTTTTGTTGATATACATTAACTGTGAGAGCCACATACATTAACTGTGAGGGCCACATTAACCCACCCCTCAATTCTTTAGTACAGTCTACTCCTCATATTATTTTTATTGAAAACATAGCATACAGGGAACAGAAATTAACATATTCCCAATTATCATAATTCTTGTCTTATTTCATAATCCTTTTATAAACTTTGAACATTATCCTTTTCATTAAACATAATGTACAGACAAGTTGAGCTACAGTGTCATTGACACTTTCATTTACTTCTAACCATTGCTTATTAGACCTTATTGGAAGAAGCTCATCAAGCTTGTTCCATTAATAGGTCATGAAGTATGTTTTGGGGTAGAAAAATGAAAAAAATTAAGTTTGAACAGCAATTTCTGAAAATCATGAGTGCAGATATGGCAGATTCATCAGGAAAATGGTTAACAAAAAATAGCACTGATTATTTGGTGTCTAAGCATTGTCATTGCTGGGACAGGCAGGCTCTATGTGTGACATCACTCTAGTGTTTCATGTTATTTTAGGCATATTTAACCCCTTTATAAAGTCAATTGAACTCAGAACTTCCAGGTTAATGTTTTTGGTTAAAGTTTTTTGTTTTCAAAGTTACACCTTTAAATCATGAAACAGTTCAGTAGATTGTCATTCTTTCTCATTTAGGACAATGTCTTCAGTCTACTGAAGCTTTCTACAGTGATTTTAATTAATATTGTCATGATTTTAACCCCTTTTAAACATGTTTATAGACTTTTATGCTTTAACCACATACTTTGTTACTTTAATTTTTGCATGCTTAATACAACTTAATGAATGCATTTACATCAGTGATTTCTTTTATCCATTTTAGGAAACATTTAAATTTTTTTTGCAGTCATTTTACTTAGTATTCCCAGCTTAAAGTTTCAGATGAAAGTTTTGCTTTTCAAGAATGTACCTTTCATTCTTCAAACACTGTGTTACGTCATTGTTTTTCATTTGGGGCAAGGTCTACTAAACCGGTACACAGTGGTTTCAAATAATATTTGCATTAATTTAAACCTTTTCGAAACGGTTTTCGAACTTAGTTTCTTTAAATTTGAAATTAGGCTTCTGCCACATACTTTGTTACTTTTTATCCCCCACAAGGGAAGGATATAGCATAGAGTTCTGTCTGTCTGTCCATCTGTCTGTCCATCCATCCAAACTTTGTTTTTGGCATAACTTGAACAAAAGTTAACGGATTTCAATTCTTTCTGGTATATGTCTCAATAGCAACAATGTCTCTGTCAAGTAACCAAATATCATTTTTTTTTTGTACATAACTCTTTGGGAACAAGTCAACCTCAAGTTCAATGACTAACACTATCCAATGAAAATTGTTGGTGTTATTGCCCTGACCCACCTCCCCCTGCAACCCCTCCCCCTCCTCCCACCCCCCCCCCCAACCAATTAGGCATTTTTTTTGCATAAAATTTTTTACTCCTATCTCCTCCCCAGGTCAATTAGGCATTTTTTTCTTTGCTCAAAAATGCATTTTGAAGTATTTATTATAGTGATTACATGCAGAAAAAAATTGCCTTCTGTGCTCCTCTCCATCCCCTGTCCAGTCAGTTAGGCCTCAAAAAAATTTTTTTTCTTCTCCAGGATGGGTTTGGCCGGATTTGGAGTGATTTAATGTGGGGAAAAAAAACACCTATGCTCTCCCTCCCCAATTGGGGGCTGCGGGGGGATTAGCCACTCTTGGCATTGCAGGCCTTTTGTTGATCTTGCATGATCAATACACTTTAAAAATTGCATTTACAGACATGAGTTCTCTTACTTGTATGCAGTTTCTTAGCTCACCTGACTGAAAGTCAGGTGAGCTATAGTGATCACTCACCATCCATCGTCCGTGAACATGGTGTTTGTGTCTTCTCCTCCAAAACCGCTGAACCAATTCAAGTGAAATTTCAGATAATTGTTTGTTATGACATCGCATTTTGATTTTGTTCAAATCAAGGTACCTCACCCCTCTGTAGGGCCACCCCCAAAAAGTGTGCTTAAATCTTAAAAAATCATCTTCTCATGAACCAGCAGTAGCAGAGACTTGATATTTGGTGTGCAGCTTCCTTTTGATGTGTAGACTCAGATTTGATCAAGAGAAGTTCGAGGAGCTATATTTGCCTTCGTTATGGGAGGGGCAAGAATTTTTGCCCCGTCCAAAATTTCTATTTTCCAAACCGAGAGGCTAATTTGAACCAAATGTGATATGAGTGCTTATTGGGTCATAAGTACTTCATTTATGCCAAAAGAAATTTTCCCGTTGCCCCATGGGAACCGCAGGAGCTAAAATTAGAAAAAAATTAAAACGTCCATATCTTCAAAACTGCATGGCACTGAGAATTCTTATTTGTTGTGAAGCTTCCTTAGGACCAACAGAATGGAATAGTCCAAGAAAATTGTTATCGGTTTTATCATAGGGTACTTTTTCGGGACTTTTGAAAAAGTGCTGAATCAGCATTTTTTAACACTTATGGGTAATGGGAAAAACATTTAAGACAACTCTTCTCCCAAACCACTGCTCCAAAAGCTTTCAAATTTCACATATAACATCTTTGGAACATTGTTTCACGTGTTTATTGAAATCCAATTCCTGGGTCCATATTTGGGCTCTCTATGGGAGCCCAAATGCTTAAATTAGTGCAGTATGAGGAATATTCTTTAAAAATCATCTTCTTCAGATCCACTAATCAGAATCTTTTGATATTTGGTATGCAGCATCCCTAGGGGGGTGAGATTCAAGTTTGTTCAAGCCAAGTCCCTGGGTTCATATTTGGGCTCACTGTGGGAGCCCGAATTATAACTTAGTTCAAAATGAGTTATTTTCTTTAAAAATCTTCTTGTTCAGATCCAGCAGTCGGAATGTTTTGATATTTGGTATGTAGTATCCTTAGGGGGGTGAGATTCAAGTTTGTTCAAGCCAAGTCCCTGGGTTCATATTTGGGCTCACTGTGGGAGCCTGAATTATAACTTAGTTCAAAATGAGGAATTTTCTTTAAAACTTTTCTTCAGATCCAGCAGTCGGAATGTTTTGATAATTGGTATGCAGCATCCCGAGAGCTGAGATTCAAGTTTGTTCAAGCCAAGTGCCTGTGTTTATATTTGGGCTCCATGTGGGACCCTGAATTATAACTTAGTTCAATATGAGGAATTTGTCTTTAAAAATCTTCTTCTTCAGATCCAGCAGTCGGAATGTTTTGATATTTGGTATGCAGCATGCTTAGGGTGGTGAGATTCAAGTTTGTTCAAGCCAAGTCCCTGGGTTAATATTTGGGCTCACTGAGTGTAAGGCTTCCACGTTTAGACAAAATTGTAAACGTTTAAACGACTGTCTGTAAACGAAACGGAAACGTTTACACGTACTAATTTTGCAAGTAGTCAATATGTGTAATAATATACAGTAAGTTCATCATATCGTTGCGTACAGGGCATAAAATTTATGTTATTAAGACAACCTATTTATAGTTCATCCAAAAACTACGACGTAGACGAACGATCACAGCATGCAGATGCCGAAGGCAGTCGCTCGGTCTATTGAAGGGGGGGGGGGGGGGGGCAGAGTCTGGGGGATTCTCCCCCCGGTAAATTTTTAAATTTATCGGGTTCTCCGGCCTCATTCTGTTGGGTTCGGGGTGAAATTCCTTATGTTTTTTCAAACAGTAATGTTGGAGCAAGTTGCCATGGCACACAATACCAGACTGGAGAGTGGAATGCAATGTCGCAAAAATAAACAAAGTCTACAAACCATGCAGGGGGATCCAAATTTTCAAACACAGCAAGTGCCAGTCTGTCTGTCAAACTCCATAAAACGATCCTAAGATCATCCCATGTGTGAATAATAATCCATGTCAGGTCAACGAAATCATCAAGAACAATGTGTACCACTTTGGGAATATACATGTTAATCCGAATAAACTAAAACATCCTACACATGTTTCGAAGGAAACACCAAAGATAAGCACATGCCATGCGGCTCTCGTGACTGTGTCACATATGATATCACATGATTTAAAGATGATTTCGCTCGGTTACTGCGGCGCCAGTCGGAACCAGTACACAGCTTTTCTGAAGCATTACCAAAATATTGCATTGCAAAGTTGGAAATTTTTTTTTTCGTTCCTGTGACTTTTTGCAAATTTTGCAAGTGTCGATTGTAGCCCTGTCATACAGTACACTGTGTACTGTAGTGCCGATCCAATTTAACATCAATCCAATAAGATGCGATTTCCTTGCACAGAATTGCAGAGTGCAGATATTCGCAACCCATCTCACCATCTTCGCGAATAAATGGGGGCGTGGGATGCGTGTCAAGGGGTGGTTGCACACCAAGCATCGGCGCGCAACCACCCCTCGACTCGTGGCCTGTGCCCCCGTTTTTTCACCCCTCTCCCGGATTCAGGAACTACCTGAGGCCCCTTTACAACTGCCAGCCTATCTATTGAAACTTCATTCCGTGTACACGTTTACCAGAACTGTAAACGTTTAATGCCCATAAACGAAACGTTCACGTTTACACATGCAAACGTGGAAGCCTTAACTGTGTGAGCCTGAATTATAACTTAGTTCAAAATGAAGAATATTTTTATACTGTACCAATGACCCAGACATAGCTGGTGCTAACTCTTAAAATATAGGGCCAAACACAAATTTTGCCCCCCAATCCCCAAAATTTGCATCTAAAACCAAAGAAAACATGTCCTGAAAGGCCCTCCACACTTCACCTCTACTGCGCATGCGCAGTGTCAAGGACGTTCCGAAATTGGCACCATTAATCATTCTAAGTTTGGCCCTTCATCAGTTAACATCTGACTGATCTTTGTGCTTGTAAATCTCAGTTTAAATGATGCCAGACACATAAATATTAGTGAAATGGTGATTCTAAGGAGGATAGAGAAGGAGGAGAGGAAAAATGTGTGACAGAATATTATCAGGGCTGTAACTTAAAATTTTTTAATGAAATTATGTTAAGTTACCTATTTTCGAGGCAGCAGCCATTTTGTTGTCATTCAGATTATTTAGTTACACTGATATTTCAGTGTTTTCCTCTCTCCCTGTCCTTTAAGTCCCCCCTTGCTATTCTCCCATGCTTTTGGCATAGTTTTTGTAATTATTATTACTAAATTTTCTTGGGAGTTTTAGCTGAATAACAGAATGAATTCTGTTCTTTTCCCCATGTTTACGTCTTCACCTACGGGTGGTTAGGCTTTGTGTTCTGCATCTACCATCTGATGTTCTGCAGTTTCTTCCCTGGAAGTCTCTGTTTTGCATCAGATAGTGTATTTTTGGTAACTGATTTCGGGCCTGGGTGCCTGGAGTCTTATTTTAGTGTTTTTACACTCATTGTTTACATTTACAACAGCCCTCTGTGTGAGGGGAGGATTTCTGGAAAATAATATCTTGATGTTATTTTAATCATAACTGGATACATTATTATTGTTCGTAAGTGTTGAATAAATTGTTTAAAATATTTTTAAAATTTTTGTCCACACTTAGGCTTGGGATCCATTGGGGCTCAACGTTACTTTTCAGAAACTTGGGCTGTTCTGAAAAAATATTTTTTCAAAATATTTTGATTTCAATTATTTTTTCTATATTAATGGATCATATTATTATTATGTATTTTGATCGCCAGGGGTTAGTGCGAGTACCAGGACTTGTTTTCTTTTCACATTGAAAGGATATTGATCAATTGTAATAAGAGAAAGTCTTCCTTGACTTTTATATTAATTCTATATGTGGTCAGTGTACTCGCATTAACTCCTGTTCTGTATCGTATGATTTCGATGACAATATGGGAAGCGTTTGTCACGGTATGTTATTGGGGAATTGGACACTCCGGTCCTTTCCCCGCAGGGTCACTCTATTTTATCAATTTCTATTTCAGACGATCAAGATTAGGGTGATGTATCTGTGATGTCTTCCAACAGTGTGCCTCCGTCGTCACAATTAATGAAGGGCTAGCGGAAAAGTGCTCATGTAATACGCCAATTGCCTAAGAGGACCCCAGTAGGTTCGACGGCCTTTGACGTCCGCTAGCTCGCCCGGTGTAGCGTCCATTCACCGAATGGTTCGGCAGCCGGGTTCGTCCGTTGCGGTCTAGAAGGAATTTTGGGGTGATGCGAGCACTATAAATCAACCTAATGCACACCCAGTGACGGCGGATCGGAGGGAGAACGGAGGAAGCCTTTTAGTCCGGTTCATAGCTCGTTCTGGTCCATCCAGACGGCGAGCGAGAGAGGCCCCTCTCTCGTACAACAACATCTGGCCCCAGATGTTGTGGTACAAAATGTTTCGCATTCGGAGCATACGTCCGTCGCTCGGGACGCTCCGACATATAGTCAGTCCGGAGTAGACTGTCAATAAGGCTTCCTCATTCTCATGGTAGCGCACACGACCGCTCTTGGCTACGTGACCACGGATATCCAGTCAGCTTCGCCAGTCAGAGAATCATCGGCGACCAGGTCACTCCATCCGGTAGCCAGGGACACGAGGCCTGCAGACTCCGGACGTTCGCATAGGAAGTGTGTGGGAGTCAACGTACACGGAGCTTCCGGCGGCAATGCATCGTAAGACCGCTACTGCACAGGCCTCGGGAACGGACGTGCTTTCCTAAATAGCACAGTTTATCGCAGCATCCCAGCATCAACTGAATCTGTTGCATACTTTTTATCCGACGATGCTGGGTCGGGACGCTCCGCGGAAGCGGGTACGGACGTCCGAAAATTTCATCAGGTCCGACGGGATACCGAAAGGGATTTGGAGGATTTCGAGCTTTCCCTTTCGGAACAACATATGCTGTTGTGTATGTCATCTGACTTGGTCTTCTACAGCTTCTTTCGTCGGACCAGATTGCTGCGATGCCGGATAAGAAACTGATAGCTTCGGTGGACTTAGAAATTTTTGGTTCGGTTCAGGGACATCGTCCCTCAGTTCCGACATAGTCCAATAATGTCACACAAACTTTCGAATTATTGAACGACGCTATATATATTATTATTATATGCTTGCTATAACCAAGCATTTCTGGTTTCTTGTTCGCAAAGTTACGGAGATGTCTTTCAAAAGTGTGCCTCTGTCGTCATAGTTAATGAAGAGCTAGCGGCAATAAGTGCTCATGGAATATGTCTATCGCCTACGGAGTGACATTCGCTAGCTCACCCGGTGTAGCGTGCATTCATCGAATGGTTCGGCTGCCGGGTTCGTCCGTTGCGGTCTAGGAAGGAGATTTGGGTGATGCGAGCACTTTAATTACTTTAGTACTCACCCAGTGACGGCAGATTGAGGACAGGTCGGAGGAAGACTGTTAGTCCGGTTCCTGGCTTGTCCAGGTCCGTCCGGGCTGTGAGCGAGAGAGGTCCCTCTCTCGTCCAACAACATAGGGGACCGCATGTTGTGGTTCTGATATTTTACATTCAGAGCATATGTCTGTCGGTCGGGACGCTCCGTTATATTGACAGTCCGAGAGACTGTCCATAATGCTTCCTCATCCTCACAGCAGGGCACACGACCGCACATTGGCTACGTGACCTCGAGTATCCGATCAGTTTCGTCATTCAGTGATACCACGGCGAATAGGTCGCGCCAACTGGTAGCCAAGGGACACGAGGCCTATACACTCCGTTCACTCGCATATTGGTAGTATGCACGGGGTAACGATCATGGAGCTTCCAGCGGCAATGCATTGTAGGACCGCTTCTCCTCAGGCCTCAGTGACGGACGTGCTATCCGAGTTAGCACAGTTGTTTCGCAGCATCCCAGCAATTGACTGTTTCTTGGTCGAATCAGGAATTATCCGATGGCGCTGGGTCGGTGCAGTCCGCGGTTGTATCAGGTACGGACGACCGAACGCTTTATAGGGTCCGACAGGATGGCGAAAGGGATTCGAAAGATTTTTTTGAGTTTTCCCTTTAGTAGTATCGGAAGCTGCCATTCATATCTTCTGGCATTATCTTCCAGTGATTGTTATTTCGGACTACATTGCTGCGATGTTGGATAAGAGACTTATAGCGTCATTGGACTCGGAATTTTCGATCGGTTCGGGGACATTGTCCCTGACTTACCGACGCAGTCCAATAATTTCATTACAACATGTGTTTTATTTTCGACGCTATATATGCATACAAGCCTGCTACCAAGCATGATAGTTTAGTTTCTTGTCCGCGTTGCTCATTTCTGCCGTTTTATCATTTATACGAATAGTTTATTTTGGCAGTGCAGGGCATACCGAGAGTTCATATGCGTCTAGACGGTGTGGTTAAAGACTGGAAATATTCTTTTTCGCCGTCTATGTCTTTTCCAACTTCAATGTTGGAAACGACAATGATGTCTAGTAGACTTAACTTAGACGCTTTATCATATGTGAGGCGTTATCATTACGTCTTCAGGAAAGATTTACGGGATATTATTCTCAATGTAATTTCTTTTGAGGGCAGTAGTTTGTTCACGTATAACTCCGCCCTTCAGTGGCTGATTGGAGTTGGTTAGACGTGACGCAGCCCTAGCTACATCCCCGCGCGTGGATAGTAGGTTAAGAACTCTCTCAGAGTCGCTTCGATCTCGGAGAAGCTTCTCTTCGACGGCAACTTTTCGGCAATCCATGAATTGCTCGATTTACACGTTCTCTTGTCTATCTAGTGTTACAAGAGATTCAGACTGGGGCAAACATTCGGTGGTTGACTCAGAGAGTGCCACTGCAGTTGCCGGACCCGAGTGTTGCTGTTATGACGGTTGCCAGTCAAACAGATTGGGATATAATACTGATCCCAACGGATTCGAAGTGCCAGGGTCTTTGGGTTCCGCAGTCTCTTAGCAACCAATTATCTTCCGCGGAATAATGTTTTTTAGGCTTGCTTTATGTCATTGCATGAACATTATTCAGGAACGCATGCCCAAATCCTGTCCGTTAATTCAACAGTAGTGGCGTATCTCCGGAACCAGGGAGGCACTCTTTCGTTTCCGTTATTCAATTTAATGGAAAGAATCCGTCTGTTGGTTATAGTACACCAAGTTCTGTTTTGGTCCGTCTTATTCCGGGTCGTCTGATTGTTTTCCGGACTCCCGTTCACTTAGGGCTCGCTTGTTGCTGTCAGAATGAACTCTCAACAAACAAGTATTCAATCAGATTTGCTATCTGTGGGAGCGCCCCATGATGATTTATTTACGACAGCTTGCTAATCAATTGCAGACGTATGTGTTGGCTTGTCTGGATCTCTGAGCTAATGTTGTTAACGCTCTATTGATCTATAGGACGGAATGATAGGATACGCGTATCCTCCGGCGCTGTTGTTTCAGCAGGTATTGCTAAGATAAACAACCACAATACATTTCTGTTGATAGCATCTCTATCTTCACAGAGACCATGGGTAATTTACTCTGTTGTCTACTGTGGGACTTAACGTGAAATCTTCCTCAATGTGAGGATCTTTTTTCACTGGGTAAATCGTGTCATCTTTATCACAACCCGCAAGGTCGCAACCTTCATGTATTCCGTTGTGTGGTCCGTATTGCATTGTAAGCATTGTACTGGACGAGTTTTGGATGCGATTTCTTACTATAGGAGATCCTCTTCTTCGCGATTCTATGCGGCTAAAGTGGAGGCTCTTCCGTCGTTGGTGTAGGGATCATTATGTTCATATTGTTGATCCCTCCATACTACTCATTGCAATTTTTTAGTATACTTGTTTCACAAGATCTACTGCAGCCTGTTATTATTAACGTTATAGGTTTATGTTACCTCATACCTATGCACTCTAGGATAGTTTACAATTGAATCTTATGTCTCTTTATCCAAGTCAGTTAGTAACTTTTTGATAAATAGACTTAGAATCTTTAGATTAAATTCCTGTATGGAATTTAACTTCGGTTCTTATTTAGCTAAGTAATCATTTGAGCCTCTGGAAACAGTAGTTTTCAAATTCTGACCTTCTAGACAGTAATTCTGTTGGTTTCTCTTTTACTGAAGAGTCAGTGAGTTTCATGCACTATCGATGGATGATTTTCACTTTCGTAATTTCGGAATCACTACTTCCGTTACTATTTAGGTTGGATTTTTGCATAAGAGTTAGGCTCCTAATATCCGGAACCTATTGTTATTAAGGTCCTTCCGTCTTCGTACGGGCATAGGCCTTTACTCTTTCCGGTTAGAGTTTATGTATTTATAAACAGATATCTGTTTATTACTAGGGGCGTAAGCTTCTTCTGTCTTTGATGCCTAGTAGAAGGACGTTACGCTCCATTCTATTGTTAATGGATTCTATTAACTATCGGTACTGCTTATGGTATATCATTGATTCAGCAGTTGTGCTTAAGATTTCGGCTCATGAAGTAAGAGTTCTTCTACATCTAGGGCTTACTTTAATAGTGTCGCTATTATAGATTTTTGAAGGCTGCTCTTTGCGCTCAGCCATCCATATTCATGAATTTTTATCTCAGAAATATCGAGTCCATTTCTGGAGGCCTCTATTGTTAGGTCTATTATCTACTGCTCAGAATGTTTTTCACTTAACAGTTGCTACTATAGCTAGGTAGGCTGGCTGTTTCGGCAGTGTCTCCGTTCTGCTGCCCTCTTCGCTCTGGGCTATTTGACCCAGGGCAAGAAAAAGGGGGGGGGGGAGGGTGTTCCCTTGGGTCACCTGTTTTACTATGAAAACAAGGGGATACCTCCTCCGGAGTTAGTAATTCTGAGCTGTTATTGGGATGGTTGTTTAGTGAGAAGTTTATGTTTTAAAAATTCATTCAAGTCTTAGTTTTTAAAGTATAGCTTTTGAATTTTGCATATGTCAACGGACATGATTATGCAATCCTCAGACACTTTTAAGGAGTATAAGAGTCTCTATTCTCTAGACTTACTTTATTTATTGGCTTACTTTAAAAATTATTAGTATAAGGATTATATTGGATATTAATAGAGTACATGGATGTATGAAGCTCAATTTTGGAAGGTGTTGTATCTTTCTAATTTATCATAAATAAGAAAGATACATGTAAGGCCTATTACTTCTTTTTCCCTACAGGGGATGACTCTATTTTATATTATTGAGCGTATTCCATTTTGCTCTATGTCCTTGGCCCTCCAGCCTTTTTACTATTCAGCTATGTCTGGGTCATTGGTACAGTATAAAAATGTTAAAAAATTTATAGTAATTTCTATATTTTTTATACTTACCAATGACCCAGACGGGGATGGCCCTCCCAAGAGTTGGGAACTCTTGCCTCCCCGCTGAGTACATAGCGCTTACCAGGCACTGGTTATTAGAATGATTAATGGTGCCAATTTCGGAACGTCCTTGACACTGCGCATGCGCAGTAGAGGTGAAGTGTGGAGGGCCTTTCAGGACATGTTTTCTTTGGTTTTAGATGCAAATTTTGGGGATTGGGGGGCAAAATTTGTGTTTGGCCCTATATTTTAAGAGTTAGCACCAGCTATGTCTGGGTCATTGGTAAGTATAAAAAATATAGAAATTACTATAAATTTTTTAACTTTTTTAAAAAATCCTCTTCTTCAGATACAACAGTCAGAATGTTTTGATATTTGGTATGTAGCATCCTTAAGGGGGTGAGATTCAAGTTTGTTCAAGCCAGATCCCTGGGTTCATATTTGGGCTAAAAGGAAAAGACACTTGTTATTGTACGAGAAAAAAAATTATTTGCCTTTTCCAAAAAGGAAAAGATATTTGTTATTGTACGGGAAAAGACATTTATTATTCTTCTCAAAAAAAATTATTTGTTTTTTTTTTTCTTGTTTTTTTTTCTAACACTTTGGAGAAGGCAATTTCACGAAGGCTCTCTTATAGATTTTTCTGACATTTTGCTTAGTCATAGACGTATATAAGTTGTAGGTCTGTTAAGCTTTTTACCTTCAACTAAGCACTCTGAATGCCCAAAACACCCCAAAAATGCCCAAACTTTCATTGACCAATATCTCCTGGCCTGAATGGGCTAATGACCTGAATTTTTTACAGATTTGTCATAAATACATTTTTTCACAAGGAACTGGTAACAAAAGTTAATAAACAAATTTTTTTCTGCCAAAATTTTCCAAAACATCAAAAAAATACCTGAAAATCGGACATTTTGGCCTACAATCTCGGCACTGTGAATTAGCAGAACACCCGTAACAGCCTGAATAGCAAGAATGTAATGTATCGTTATCATAAATGCAATTTTTTTTTGGATTTTATCCACAATGAGTCCAAAATGGCCGCCAAACGTGGAAAACCCCGACAAATTTTCATTGACCAATATCTCCTGTCCTAATGGGTTAATGACCTAATATTTTCACAGATTTCTCATAAATACACATTTCCAAGTGGTAATAAAAGTTTACCAAAATTATTTTTTTCTGCCAAAATTTTCCAAAATATCAAAAATAGGCCTGAAAAACAGATATTTTGGCCTACTATCTCGGTACTGTGCATTAGCAGAACATCAGTAATAGATTGAATAGTAAGAATGAAATGTATCATTACCAAAAATCCGAATTTTTTTTTTATTTTATCCACAATGAGTCCAAAATGGCCGCCAAACGTGGAAAAAACTCTCAAATTTTCATTGACCAATATCTCCTGGTCCGAATGGGCTAATGACCTGAAATTTTCACAGATTTGTCATAAATACACTTTTCAACTGAATTGCTAGGCCATGGTCCACGTCCAGTCAAACAAGCCAAGGGAGAGCGCTACCAAACCGCCGGAAAGAGAGAAGCCAGTCAGGTCACAAAGGCACCGAGACTCACCCGCCTGAGAGACAAAGTAGGAAAAAGGACGTCCACAGCCAGCAGATGACCTCAGGGGTCTGTCGTGGGGCACTAAGGCCATGATTGTCCCAACCAAGTCCCAGTAGTGAGATTCGGGGGGCGAGGTGGCAGTGAGGCTAACTGCAACCATTTTTCTCGGGCTCAGGCAGCCTGAAACTTAAATAAAATCTTAACTCATTTTTAACGGCACTACCAGTGATTTAGCAGGCCTGAGCATGCCGGACCTGCAATATGCTTATTGCTCTCTTTTACTTATGACATCCGACCTCCAGTCCTTTGCTAGGTGCTATGTGGACGGCACGCAACCTTCAGAAACACTCGCTTTCAACAAATGAAATGCATTGTGATCTTTGGGCAAGGCTCTCAATCCCGATTGCCTACATGGGGGCAAGGTGGCGCTGAGTACTAAGGCTAATGTGGGGGGAGGATGTGGGGTTAATAAAAAATTAAATGATTTGCATTATTCAAATCATTTTACTCCCCCCCCCTACAACTTGGAAAGCTGCATGAATTGTGCAGCGTGCAGGTTTATTTTATTTAGCACCAACCCCCCACCCTTCCGATTGCTATTATTTGGAAGGATAAATACTGGAATACATATTATTTTACCCCCCACCCCCACCCCCCAGATGCCATTAATTTATATTTATATACCATTATGGGGTACGTCAGCAGCGGTCCAAAAATGCTGTCAGATATAATTTTTTTCTTCCATTTCTCAGCTTGTGCTGAGTACCTGTGCCCCCACCCTCCCCAAAATATGAAACAGGCGCCGGGGTAAACCGAAATAATGGTGAGTATCTTCTCCACCATTCCTCCTGTATTTACTGTTTTTGATTTTTGAACCCCTTTTAAACCCCTCCTCCGTACATTGCAGATGCCAGAGGAAATTAGTAAATTAAAATGTTGAATACTGATATGCTTTGATAGTGTTAATTTTTGTGAAACCCCGCCAACAGCCATCCACGCGTGCCAACCACATTGTCATTCGATCTATTTTTAATGTTAGGCAATATTATTGCAGTTCAGTGCACTGTGTCTGTGAATGTGTTTATTTGAAGCTATAATTACCCTGTTCCGTTGATGGTGCTTCGTCTATACTGCATTATATGGATTTATTTATGGGACTCATTAATTATTGCCGTTATTTAAACATAATATTTGTGGGTTTTGTCTTCCGAAATCCCAAAAGTGTTGAAAGCACATGGTTTTAAAAAACAAAATTTGATTGGTCAGTTCATGTCAATGTCATTCTGATGAGGAAAACAATACTTACCCATCAATAAATAAAGAACCAGTTTGCAAATAATCTAGTTTTATTAATTATATTTCCATTATATTTCTGTTAAATTTCTTGGGCAAGACAACTTGTGAATGAAAGTCCAAGAATATAAATATCAACCCCCTCTGTTCGTAATATTTATTAGGATTAACTAGACAGGAGAGTTTAAGGTACATAGTTGTTTTAACCCTTCATACAATAGCACCCTGCTCTCATGCATTTACATATATTGAGTTAAAATTTGTTACCTGAGGTAATTTTACCAGAAAAGGGACATGGGATGAGTCCCGAATGCAATTGATGTTGCCACAATGGCAAAACTGTCAACCACAGCAACTCTGGGAGCCTGGATATCTGGTGGAATAATCGTGCATAGCAAGGTGACCCCTGCTAGTTGTAAATAAGTGTGAGCTTATCAAAATTTTGTTGATATTTGAATACGATGTGTTTTGTGTTGCATGGTCGCAGCATTGCATGGGGACATGAGTACACCAATTTCTCTAAGTGAAATCTTAGGGAAGTACATGCGGACACCTTGATTTATATAAATGCACCCCCTTGTCAGGGACTCTTGGAAGCAAAGAGTGCTGATCTACTGGTGTAGACTTTTTTCTACTGCACCAAACAAATTGGGGAGGGGACAATGCTGTAATTTACTCCAAAGGATGTTTCATGGTCATTGGCGAGAGGGAATCGATACATTTTTGCCCCGTAGACATTGTATCCCATTTCTATTCACATTAACTATCAAAGAGTTTAGTTTACCCTTTGCCTGACATTATTTTCGAAACCTGCATGAGGCTAAATGTGGGAATAGGTCTCATGGTGCCACCAAATTCTTCATTTTATTTGATTCCTTTCTCTCTTTGGGGTGGGGGAGGGTAGGTTGAGATGAGGTAGGTGTACACATATATTCATAGTGCGGGAATTCTACCCAATTTTTTTCTTTTTTCAGGGGTGAGGAAAGGTCACCCTATCCTTACATCCATGAATGTGGGCCTGCAATAGAAGATACATTAGCACA
The DNA here is from genome assembly GCA_031216915.1 of Pictodentalium vernedei. NCBI lineage: Eukaryota > Metazoa > Mollusca > Scaphopoda > Dentaliida > Dentaliidae > Pictodentalium > Pictodentalium vernedei. Next base: position 389,499,554 of record CM062294.1, read on the forward strand.
CGCTAAACAAATTATTTATTTATTTTTTTTGGGGGGGGGGGGGGGGGGGGGTTTACTGACACTTTTGACAGCAACTGTCAAGCTCCCCAACGTCCTAACTCCACACAAGCAGGGTTAACATGGTTGAAGACAAGTGCACCATCACCATGCAGTACGCATTAGTACACAATGACACTGTGCTCTCACAAATAAAAAAAAATTAACTCTTTTTTATGAAATGAATGATGGCCATAACGTGAGGTGAGCCACCGCTAAAGTTCAATGACACTTTTTGAAACCAAGTTATTTCATTCAGAGCAAGCTTACTTGATGTTAAAACAATGAAACACTCTTAGTTTCAAATATTGTTCTTTATCAAACAATGATATAGATTTTGGCCTGAAAACCATGAGAAACTGTATGTATCACATAATGTGTTCCAATTCCGTATCATATAAACGACTGATTTTGACTCTGTATCATATAGACGACTCATTTCCAGTAATGCGGCAGGCTATCATAACAGACAAATGAATACAGATTATGTGCATTTCCGTGATCAACTCGGCTGATCGCTTACAAAACAAAACAAAATTCCTTACCGTTAGCGATAGAACCACTAATAGTGAGTGACACCCTCCCCCCTCCACACACACAAACAAAATAAAAACAAACCTTTACTAGTTAAATAGCTGGAATGGGCAAACTATATAAAAATAAAGTGTCACTGAGAGTGAATAATTTGACAAAACAACTTTGACTGCATTACTCATTGTTTGTTAGAGTGCACAACAATATAGTCCCGTAAAATAAGTTTTTTTCAAACTTTTTCTCACCCAACATTATGTCCCAAAACTGTATTAATAATTTAAGATTTAATCTTTTTATTTGACAGAATTGTTAGATAAATGAATTATCATGATAGTGTGCATGTCCTGTGATTTGCATCAGATTCTTGGTGGCATCCAGAAATGGAACACAACTCGCCGGCAAAGCCGGCTTGTTGAGATCCCATTCTGGAGACCACCTCGAATCTGATACAAATCACAGGACATGCACATTATCATGATAATCTATATTTATTATGCACATAATTTAATATATAAGATGCTGTAAAAAACAGGAAAATACATAATACAAAAAAGGTTAGGCAAACAACAAAAGGTTCTGAAAAAAAATAGCATAACCATTCTTCAGGTTAGGCAAATTTTCAATTTTTTCCTCCTCGAAAAAAGGAAATAGTTTTAAGAAAAAAAGAAAATCTCCATTTGAGTTTTATGACCATTTGACACCGGTGAGGGTGACAGTCTTTTCGAATGACGTTTTTCTGCTTTAAAATATGCTGATTGCTCTGAAGGATATTGAGTGATTTACATTCAACTTTGTGTTAACCCTTTTACCTAACATGAAAAGCAGACGACACTTGCAAAAAAAAATCTTGAATAACTAATTTTTTTCATTTTTTGTCTCAAAAACATAGGTTATGACCCCTCGTTGGAACGAGCTCGACGAGCTCGTTCCAACGAGGGGTCATAACCTATGTTTTTGAGACAAAAAATGAAAATATTTTGAAAATTAATTGGCGATTTTTGAGAATAGCGCTGGCCGGTTTTGGGCGTTACGTTGGGTAAAGGGTTAACACTTGAACCAGAACAACACCTGTATGTTCAGAGCTATGGAACTCAAATTTGATGCTTAGGGGTATATTTTATTAGGACTAACAAAACTGGAATTTTAGGTGCATTATTATTTTAACCCTTCATTCATCAACCCCTGTACAATGCCAGGCTGCACTCCTACATTTACAGATATCGAACTGAAATTTGTCACTTGAGGTAATTTTACCAGAAAAGGGACATGGGTCCTGATTGCATTTGTTGTTGCCTTAATAGTAAAACTTTCAACCACAGCAACTCTGGGGGCATAGAGATATAGGGGAATAATTGTGAACACCTCAGGAACCACGGCTAGTTGTAAAAATGTGTGAGTTTATCAAAAGTTTTGGTTGCATTTTTTGGGACCTCAACACCAATTTCTCCAGAAAATCAATAGTTGGAATGGGCAAAAATCAACTTTTAATTTGAATGCAGGTGAAATTGGATTGTATCCTATTAATACACAACCTCCATATTGTGACTTTTTTTCTCATCCCTTTGCTTCTGTATAACACTATCCTGCCATTGCTCTCATGGTAATTTCCAACAGTGGCAGCACAGGTACGTGAGTACAGTCCATTACTGACGAATCTTCCTGACTAATAAAGTTACTCTGAGCATTGTCAAAAATGTCTCTTTGACAGTGTTTGGATGAAAAGAATAAAAGGGACCTATAACCAACCCATCATACACAAATTAGGTAAATTTCATGTGGAAGAGTTTCCAAGCAGTAGACTAATTTTCCTACAATTCTTTCAAGGAGCCAAATGTTTTGTATGCCAGGGAAAGCATGTGATTCTTACAGAATCACACCGTCTAGTTTTTTATTCTTTTTCATCCTTTACAGGAGCAGAATTTTCGAGAACGCTCTTACAGATTTGTTAAAACTTCGCAAGAACATAGACAACTATACATTGTCTTGACAATAAGCTTTTGACTTTGGACGTTAACTTTCTTTTGCCAAAACCCACCTAAAAACGCCCAAATTTTTCATTGACCAATATTTTCTGGTTCAAATGGGCTAATGACCTCAAATTTTAACAGATGTGTCATAAATATACTTTTCCATAAACAACTGGTAAGAAAAGTTTACCAAAATTATATTTTCTGCCAAAATTCTCCAAAACTTCAAAAATAGGTCTGAAAAGTGAACATTTTGGCCTACAGTCTCTGCACTGTGAATTAGCATAATACCAGTAATGGACTGAATAGTAAGAATTTTAATGTATCATTATCATAAATGCAAAAGAAATTTCGATTTTATCCACAATGTGTCCAAAATGGTCACCAAACATGGAATAAAACGCCCAAATTTTCACTGACCAATATCACCTTGTCCGAATGGGCTAATGAACTAAAATGTTAACAAATTTGTCATAGATACACTTTTCTATAACCAACTGATAACAAAAGTTTCCCAAAATTATTTTTTCTGCCAACATTTTCCAAAATATCAAAAAATAAACCTGAAAATCGAACATTTTAGCCTACGGTCTCGGCACTGTCAATTAGCAGAACACCAGTAATGGACTGAATAATAGGAATATAATGTATCATTTTCATAAATGCAAAAGAAATTTCAATTTTATCCACATTGAGTCCAAAATGGCCTCCAATCGCAATGATGTTTAAAATCCTAGATCTCATAGCTGACAAATAATGGTTTAACATATGTTACATCACTGCACTCCGCGATCTTAGTGGGATGACATATATCCAAAGATGCTGGGTGAGCAACTGTCAGACTCTCCAATGTACTAACGCCACACAAGCATGGTTAGCAACTTAGCATTGGTTGAAGACAGGTGTTCCATCGACATGCAGTACGCCTTAGTACACAGCACCACCGTACTCCCACGTGGGCAATCGGGATTCACTGCATTGCCCAAGGACACAATGCAGTTACTACTGGTCAGGATCAACCATCCACCATTTGGTTAAATCTCCACCCCACCCCCAAAAATATTCAGTCATGCCCCCACCCCCATGTTAACCATATGTAGGGAACATCAGGCAAGAAATTTAAAAATGGAAATCTTGCGATGGGCCTGGGGAGGTGGTGGGCAAGATTCAACATTAGAGATGGGGGAGGGGTCAAAACTCAAGATGACAGCAGAAGCAGTGGTGCGGGAACCAGGGGATAAGAAGGTTTTAACCCACCCCCCCCCCCCCCCCCCCCCCACCCCCCAAAAAAAAGAAGAAAAATTTAGGCCTGACATGCTGAAGCAGATGATCATCCACGAGCACTATCGCCTGACGCTCGCTTGATTTTATACTGGACAAGCGACCATCATCGCTAACAACAGCACTTCAAGCTTGTGCAACAGTCATCACATCATGATCATACAATATACTGTACTAACCAGAGGCACTAGTGATGTTTAAAAATAATGATATCCCAAACTCAAATTTAGAGTAATAAGAAAATAACGTTTTTTGTTAAGCTCTCAAACCCCAAACCAGCCTAATACAGCTCTGGACTTAGCAGAGCATGCACTTTAGAAAGCTAACCAACTTTTTTTCTTAATAAGAAAGTTCTTGGCGCATAAAGACAATGCGCTAGTTTTGATCTGTTGAGTGTTCTTATAAAAGACAGCCTTACTGTACCTGATGGAATTTCATACGGCAGTGGTGTTTAAAGGTGTGAATTGTAATTTCAGAAGAATTAAAGGAAAAGTAATGGTAATGCATTGTAAAATTTCATATATTTATCAAATGCAGTTTCCTTTGCTGAACTGGAACTTGCCACCTGCTTCACATTTATACTGACCGATATGTTTATTTTTACATGTAATTTTAAAAGCTTGAACTCCAAAATCAGTTTCAGATTCACAGTTGAAGTCCGATGGAAAGTAAGGGTTACAAGGAACTAAATGAGTGACTTTTACTGATAAAATTTTTAAGCTCGGCATAAATGTTTTTCTGCATTAAAATGAGTTTTAAAGGATTTCAAGTGATTTTATGCATGGGTTGAATGGATTTTTTGTTTAACATTGTGTTATCCCTTCAACCGAGGCAGTATCGGTATGCACACCTTCGGGGGCACATTGGCTCAGTAGGTAGAGGTGCATGCTGCAAGCCAAGATGTACTCAGTTCGAATCCCACCTGTGACAGCCATGTTGTGTCCTTGGCAAGACACTTCACTCCCATTACCCATGTGGGAACATGGTGGCATTGTGTACTAAGGCGTTCAGCATTGGTGCACTTGTCTTCAACCAATGCTAACCCTGTTTGTGTGGAGTTAGTATGGGGAGCCTGATAGTTGCTCTGTGGTTCTCTCTGGGTACTCCTGCTTCCTCCACCCATAAAACTGTCTGACATGAGTTGACTGTCAAAAGTGTCCCCAATAAATAAATGAATACACACCTACATGTTCAGAGATATTGGGGGGGGGGGGGGGGGGGGGGCTGACATTTTGTACAGTTTCTTCGAAGGGCTTAATGTTTTTGTACACCAGGAAAAGGCTGAATCACTCATCTAGTTAGATTTGATATTACTTTTTTCAACAAGAAAACACAGGTGCGCTTCGAATTTGAAGGATAGTCTTTTAAAATTTAAACCGCAGTTTGACTGCAGTTATATTATTTCCTAATCAACAGAGCTATGCAGCTGATGATCTAACTACAAATTTTTGTTGACATTTTCAGAAAACACGTAATTTTATATTTTCTTTCAGAAAGATGAAAAATGCGAAACATTTTTCTTGTCACATTTTACCAAAATTATTTTTCAGTAATATTATAATAGAAGATTTTAGAAAGAGGATGTTTTATGTACTGCATCTTTAACCCTTTACCTAACACAAGTTGAAGCCAACAGTACAAATTATTTTTGTGAAATATCACATTTTTTCATTTTTTACTTCTTCTAACCATTGCTTATTAGTCCCAATTGGAACAAGCTCATCAAACTTGTTCCATTAATAGGTCATAAGGTATGTTTTGGGGTAGAAAAATGAAAAAATAAATTTTGAATAGCAATTTTTGTATATCATGAGTGCAGATATGGCAGATTTGTTAGGTAAATGGTTAATAAAAAATAGCACAGACTATTTTGTGTCTAAGTGTTGTCATTGCTGGGACAGTCAGGCTCTATGCGTGACATCACTCTAGTTGTGAATAATTCACACTGTCTTTTTCTGCAGTTACATTAGGTAAAGGGTTAAAACAAATTGTCTAGTATAACTAAAAATGTTCATTTTTGGCCAGAAAAACATTGTTATGACCACTTACTGGAAATGAGCTCATGCTGATAAGAGATTGTAAGTTATGTTTTGGAGGCAAAAATTGAAAAAAGTTATAAAATTTGAAAGGTTAACTAAACACTCAAATAAGTCTACAAAACAAGAACATTTAGTCACCTGTGTCTACTGTCTTACTAAATTATACAAATACACCTTTGCATGAACAATATATAGTGCCTATGTTAACCCTCTACCCATCACAGACGATATCAAAATTTATTATTTTCATTTTTAAAATTTTTCCAAAAATTTCAACAAACCTTATCATGTGACCCATCATTGGAACGAACTTGTTTCAATGAGAGATCACATGATATATTTTTTTTTACTTTTGCAAATATACTAACTCTCCATTTTTTCGATTCCCTCTACAGTACACTATGACAGAACCGATGGCATTCAACTGGTACTAAGGATACTTCATACCAAATAACAGATCTCTGTCCTGTGCAGTTTGGGAAATATGGGCATTTGAAAATATTTCTATTTTTAGCTCCCAGGGTTCCCATAGGGATACGGAAAAGTTCTTTTTTATGTGAATCAAGTACTTATGACTGAATAATACCACATACCAAATTTGGTTCAAATCAGCTAGTCGGTTCAGAAAATAAAAATGTTGGGTGGGGGCCAAAAAAATTGCCCCTCCAATTACAAAGTCAAATATTGCTCCACAAACTTCATTTGATAAAAAAGGAACTAAGGAAGCTCAATACCAAGTATTAAGTCATTGTACCAACTGGTTCCTGACAAGAAGATTTTTTTAAAAATTTGCGAGCATTTTCCCCCACCCCTCCCTTTGGGGCTGGGCAAGTTGATTTGAACAAAAACTGCGATGTCAGAACAAACAAGCAACTCAAATTTAACTGAAATCTGTTTAGCAGTTTTGGACAAGAAAGTGCAAACACCATGTTTATGGAGAGTGATCACTATAGCTCACTCTGACTTTTGGTCAGGTGAGCTAATAATGTTGGGGTTGACTATCATGGTACAAATATGTTTTAAATAGCAGCCCTCGAAATTGGCCATGGCAATCAGCAATGCCATGATAAATGCCGCAGTAGATTGATTTGGCTACAGCAATCCAATGCCGTAGTCAGAAAATTGAGATTCAAATTCTTGAATACCTTTTGACATTTTCTACACAATACCAAGCCTGTTAATAGTTTTGTCCATGAGTTAAATTGCCAATAAAAAATACTGATCAAGATGAATTAAAATAACCATAGGTGAATGCTTCTGTTACATGGCCAACATAATTGATACTGATAGAGGGCACATGCCAGAGAATTATACAAAATATACAATATGTGGGCGATCATAATCAATTTGTGACTTGAACAATTTGTCACAAGTTGATATCAATTTCACAGTGTAACACTACTGTTCAGCAGTTTTAACCTGGTTATTCGCTTACTACTACAATGTCAGGAATGACCCACAGAATACCGGTACATGACAACAGTGACAATGTGTTAAATGCTGAGCTTCAGTTTACAATACAGACTGTGCATGCCATGCTTACGGCTGCAGTTTGCTGCGGGAATCAGTGAAGAAAGCACATGTTCTGAGTTAAAAATTGTCATGCAAATGTTCACAAAGATTCCAAATTCAGATTATCACCTGTAGCTAAATACAGCCTACAGAATGACATTGTCCTGACCAACCATTATGCATAGCTGAGCTGAGTTTAAAATAGCATGTCACAGTGCCATGACCATGCTTACAGCAGCACAGTTGAGATTGGTCAGAGTAATCTTGTCAGTTTGAATGATGGTGAGTTGCATTTATTTGAGCCAGTTGTTGATTAAATTCAGCAGATTTTGTGAATATAATCATGGGCTCACTGCTGTGTCAGTGTGCCTCTGATACTGAACCACTTACAACCAGAATAAATGCTGTTGCGGTGCTGTGGCAAACTGGTTTGCCATGGCAGTATAGTGCCATGGCGAAAAAATGCTAATTTCTAGGGTTGAACTAGGCAGTTAGGTTGAACACTGGCAACAGACAGCAGTGTTGAGTGATGTTGAACACTGGCAACAGACAGCAGTGTTGAGTGATGTTTGACAGCAGGACATCGTCATGTTCTAAGTCCTTTGATTTTTGGTAAATGATGATATCGGTAATCCAGAGTTGCAAATTTCATATGTCCACCTGTTGCTAACAGTCAGAACTGAGTGGCGACAGATCAAAACAAATATACCTGTTGCATGCAACAGATCAGTTAGTAGTCGGTGAATGATTTGATTCTGAAAACAAAGCATGACAATCATTGAAAGGTTCTTACTTATCCTTGATTAGAAGCAAGCTTGGAAATAAGCAGACTCTCATCTGCAGAATGAGATCCCCAGAGGGCAAATTTTGTAATGCTACACTGCACAGTAGGGTAGCATTACAAAATTTACCCTCTGTGAACCTCAGTCTGAATCAAGGTCTCATGTCTAAGCAGAAAGATGTACAGAGAGGATAAAGTTTTAGTCGAGTTGTGACGAAGTCAAACTCGACTTGTAGTTTGGTGGATGGCGGGCGGACAGTTGACCTGTTGGGCGGGCGTAAACAATTGGTTTCTGGATGATAATTTGATAATGGTTCGACCCATGTTCATGAAACTTCATAGGTAGGTTAGCATTGGTGAGAAGAAGAACCCTGTTTATTTTGGACATGCATGGTCAAAGGTCAAGGTCACAGTGACCTCGAACACAGTAAATTGTAAACAATTGGTTTCCGGATGATAACTTGATAATGGCTTGACCCATGTTCGTGAAACTTCACAGTTAGGTTGGCATCAGTGAGAGGAAGAACCCTGTGTATTTTGGACTCACTAGGTTAAAGGTCAAGGTCACAGTGACCCTGAACATAGTAAATTAAAACAATTGGTTTCTGGATGATAACTTGATAATAGTTCAACCTACGTTCATGAAACTTCATAGGTAGGTTGGCATCTGTGAGAGGAAGAACACTATTTATATTTTTGACTCGCTAGGTGAAAGGTCAAGGTCACAGTGACCTTCAACATAGTAAATCGTAAACAATTGGTTTCCGGATGATAACTTGATAATGTTTTGACCCACATTCATGAAACTTCATAGGTAGGTTGGCCTAGGTGAGTGGAAGACCCCTATTTATTTTGGACTTGCTAGGTCAAAGGTCAAGGTCACAGTGATCTTGAACATAATAAATCGTAAACAGTTGGTTTCCAGATGATAATTTGACAATGGTTCCACCCACGTTTATGAAACTTCATAAGTAGGTTGGCATTGGTGTAAGAAAGAGCCCTATTTATTTTGGAATCACTAGGTCAAAGGTCAAGGTCACAGTGGCCCTTCACATAGTAAATTGTAAACAATTGGTTTCCGGATGATAAGTTGATAATCATTAAGCCCACTTTTGTGCTGTCACAACTCGACATTGAATCGGTGATCCTATCAGCATTTTTCTTTTTGGGGTGGGGGGGGGGATTGTAATCAGCAAATTCACCCTCTGGGGACCTCATTCTGCAAATGACAGATTACTTATTTCCAGACTTGATTGGAAGTAAATAAAACACTGGACATCTTGATAAAACTATCAATATCACACACTTTCATTTCTCTTTTAAATTGATGCACCATTGGGCATGTCAGAGTGTGGTGGCTCAGTGGTTACAGCATTGAACTTCAAACTGAGAGGTCCACAGTTTGATCTCCACCGAGGGTAACTGCATTGTGTCCTTAGGAAGGCACTTAATCTTCATTTCCCACATGAGGGCATGGTGGCACTGTGTATTAAGCCATACTGCACGTTAATTATGCACTTGTCTTCATCCAGTAAGCCTGCTTGGGGGAGTTAGTAGCTACTGCTTGGTGTTTTTTTCCAGGTACTCCAGCTTCCTTCACCATTAATATTGTCTGACATGAGGTGACCCTGGCTGTTGAATGTGTTGTTAAACCACAATAAATGAATGAATGAATGAATGAATGAATGAATGAATGAATGAATGAACGAATGAATGAATGAATGAATGGATGGATGGATGGATGGATGAATGAATGAATGAATGAATGAATGAATGAATGAATGAATGAATGAATGAATGAACAAGGCATCTCAGAGTATAACTATGTAGGTCAACATGTGCAAATAAATTGATGAATGAATGAATGAATGAATGAATGAATGAATGAATGAATGAATGAATGAATGAATGAATGAATGAATGAATGAATGAATGAATGAATGAATGAACAAGGCATCTCAGAGTATAACTATGTAGGTCAACATGTGCAAATAAATTGATACATTTCTTTGCACTTGTTAGCAGCATTCGCTATAGAATACTAAATCTTGTGATTGTAAAACATTATAATCCCCAAGACTGGTTAAGAAAACAAAACAATGTCAAATTGTAAATATTATTGCATCCGCATCACTAGGTATTCACATTCAGACTGATATTTCAGTATTGGGCTATTTTGAAACTGACCAAGTAAAAGAATTCATCGCATTATGACCCTGGCTGTTGAAAGTATCATTCAACCCCAATAAATCATAAAATTTCACATTGGCAGCTCAGATCTTTCTTAGTCACTCAAGTGGATAAAATCATCACTGGGCCAACCATGAAATGGCTGAATCTGTACATTACAACCTCATCATTGTTTTCCCTTTATGTTTACTGGAAAGTGGATTATCCTGCAGTGTTATAAAAGTGCTAAAAAGATTTGTTTTGACAAATAGGTTTTATCAACTATTGGGCGGACAATCTCAATAACATTAATGTTTGTCTCTATGTCTGTTCATGTTAAAGAAGTGTTTGTTAGTTTGTTTTTGTGTTAACTTGTCTATTGAAGTATAAACCCGTAAATATTGGAATTTGAATTTAATTAACTGGTGGAGTGCTGAATTATTTGTAGTTGTTAAAATTTGTTCACAAGTCTTTGCCTTGTTACAATTTATGGGAGAGTGCTCATAGGCTGTGTGAGCCATGTATATAGGCACTCTCCCATAAACTGTAACAAGGAAAATCCAAAGAGATCAAATAATTTAGATTCAAAGATAATATGAAGGACATCCAAATAGTTTGAAGCCTTTAAGTTGCAGTACGTGCACTCTAGAGGAAAGCCCAAATATGGGCTTCCTGCACTCAACAGTTAATAATTAGCTCATTTCTCATCTATCTATCAGAACCTGACATTGATATAAAACAAAGAATTTATTAACACTGGCCTTTCTAATTAGAGGATAACAGCACCGATAACATACCATATTTAATTCTCTGCACTCGGATGTCAAAATACAAAAGTTTCAACCTTCTGATTTTCCCCATAATGCATCTGGGAATTTTTGCAATTCATTCTTGTTTCAATCAGCAGAAGCTTTTCTTCTTTTATTGCATGTTGTGATCTGCATATATGAGAACAAATTTCTGCATGAAATTTGGGTAACTGACAAATGTAATAAAAGTAATATTTATTACATTTTTAAAAGTAATTGTAATATAATAATCAAATTTCCAAAAGTAATTGTAATATAATATAATAAAAAAAAAATCAAAAATATTCGTAATATAATATATTATATTTGAAAGTAATAGACCCCAGCCCTGCTTGTTTGACAGAATTCATTGAGCTGTGTCAAAGAAGATTGAATTGGTTAAATTTCTAGTTGCATTTTGGGAAAAATTTGCTGCTCGAAATTTTGGTATTTTGACATCACATTGTAGGGGGTTAATTAAAAGTACTTGACCTCAGAACATCAAACAATTTCTTGTTTATTGATTCTTCCTATTACCTGAATATTTTCCACTGACAAAGTGGATGTTAATTAAACAGGGTACCACTACATTTATTTATTTATTTAATTTATTTATTTATTTATTTATTTATTTATTTATTTATTTATTTATTTATTTATTTATTTATTTGGGGGTGCAGTGGCTCAGTAGGTAGAGGTGCAGGCTACAAGCTGAGAGGTCCTTGGGTCGAATCCCACCTGTGGCAATCACATTGTGTCCTTGGGCAAGACACTTCACCCCCATTGCCCATGTGGGGGCATGGTGACGTTGTGTTTATTTATTTATTTATTGGGGTTTAATAACACTTTCGATAACCAGGATCACCTTGTGTCGGACATTTTTACAGGTGGAGGAAGCCAAAGTACCTAGAGAGAACAACTGTGCAATGGCAAGCAACTGTCGAACATACTAACTCCGCACAAGCAGGGTTATCATTAGTTGAAGACAAAAGCACCATTTACGTGCAGTACACCTTAGCACATGGCACTACCATGGCCGCATGGGCAATCAGGATTAAGTACCTTGCCCAAGGGCACAATGCAGTTACCCCTGGTGGGTATCAAACTATGAACCTTTTGGTTTGAAGTCCAAAGCCATAACCACTGATCCACCGCACTCCCAGGTACCACTACAATAAAAAAAAATGGGTAGTTATTTCTTATTTCATAGTTTCTGATTTGTATTTCAGGATTACCATGTTATATTTATACACAAACAATCAACAGGCTCTCTGGTGTATGACCTCGACACAAGACTACCATTTCCAAGTCATTTTGATGAATATACACAAGCAACCATCAGGCCAGACCTTTTTATGAAACCTCGGTTTAAAAGGTAACAAGAGAACAGATTATTGATAGCAACAAGTTTTTCATTCAAATTTTTTTTATTTTTCAAATTTTTTATAAATATAGTTAAGACCCCTCATAGGAATGAGCTCATCGAGAGTGATAATCTATATTTTGGATGCAGTTAATTGGTTTAAAAAGTGTGAGTATTGTCCAGGCGCATAGCCAGGATTCTATAATAAGGGGTGCCCTAGCCATTTTGTTTTGAAGGGGGGGGGGGGGGCAGGTGCAGGGGGGGGGGGGGCAGGGGGGAGCAAACATGATGTATGGAAAGCCCTTGTGGGGAGGGGCAGAGGTCTCCCCTAGTCCTCACTAGGACCCTCCAGTCTCCACCCAGAGGTGGTAGAGACTGGAGGGTCTTAGTCATGACTTTGCCCTCATCTTCTAGCCCTTGAGATAATTTTGCAAAATTCAGTACTGTAAGAGTGAATCTGAGGCATTTGTAGTCTGTGTAGCCCTATATTGTAGACAATTTTAGGGCTCAATGTTATGTCAAAGTTACATTGGGCCTATGTTTTGTGGGGTGGGGGGCACAAATTAGGGGCCACAACCTCCAGCCCCCAGTCCCACCTCCACCCCCTCCACCCCATGTCTATGCCACTGGTATTGCCTGCCAGTCATTTCAGGGAAAGTTTTAAATTTTGCACTTCTTAAAATTCATGACACTTTTCCAATATTGCTTGCTAAAAAAAACGTTCACATTCCCTTGAGTTTGGATTGGAATATTCTTAATTTTAGGTCTTCAGACGTTACAGGAACCCTCAAATCCTCTAAAGAGTAAGCTGTTAACTGAAGACTAAAAGTTAGAACCAGCTAAAATACACAGAATTCAGGTGTTAATAATTAAAGAAATGATATTGAGCCAGCATTTGACACTTCTTTGAAGTGAAATATGATGGTTTAGAAGTTTTTTTTATTGAAGATAGCATATAAATGCCATTGATTTGACAGTAAATTCAAAGAAAAAATAACTGTATAGAAAATTGTGAGGAAATGTATCAGGAAAATGATGTTAAAGGATTGTGTTAAATTTCAGGCTTTTCCGAGTTATTGAGGCAAAAGAATTTCTGGATACCTTTGCATCAGACAGATCTCATATGATGAATGCAGAAGGGAAGTGGATAAAAGAACCACCAGAGTACCCATGTATACAGACAAAAGGTAACTGGGAATTTTCTAAGGCCATGCAAAACTTCAAAATTCTATTAATTCTATTTGATCAGAAGCCATCTCGATGATTTGATACAATTCTGGTTGGAATGATTCAAAAATTTTCAAATCATCAAGATATTCTCAAAATCCTACCAGGTGTCTCCTCATGTACTCTTCTTCTACCATCATGTCTCCTGTAACCCTTTACCTAAGTTGAAAAGCAGACGACACCTGCAAAAACATTTTTGGAATAACTAATTTTTTTCATTTTTTATCTCAAAAACATAGGTTATGATCCCTTATTGGAATGAGCTCGTCGAGCTTGTTCCAATGAGGGATCATAACCTATGTTTTTGAGACAAAAAATTAAAAAATAATGAAAATTAATTGGTGATTTTTAGCTCAACTTTGGCAAAGCCAAATTTGAGCTTTTGTCATGGCCCGTTGTCCGTCGTCCGTCTGTGCGTCTGTCTGTACGTCAACAATTGGATACGGCTCGGGCTAGAGGCCATATTTATAAACCAATCTTTACGAAACTTCTTGGGTGCCTTTGTTATGACTGTGGGACGAGAACGGGTGTTTTGGGGTGCGGTCCGAAATTAAAGATGGCTGCCAGCCGCTATTTTGTACCGACGATGCAGAAATCTGTTTTTTGTACAGAACTTCCATATGAAAGCTCTGATTTGAATAATTTTTTGTATGAATGTTTAGTACCATGAGATACATTACATATCATACAGGCTTTTTTCTCGTGCTTAAATTATGCAAATTAGACTAACTTTGATTTATTTAGTGTTACTTTCAGCACTGTCAGTGCAAATGCCAATACAGCTCGGGCTAGAGGCTGTATCTATGAACCGATCTTTACAAAACTTCTTGGGTACCTTTGTTATGACCATGAGACGAGAACGATTGTTTTTGGGTCTGATCCGAAATTCAAGTTGTCCGTTGGCGGCCATTTTGTACAGACTTAGGTGCACTCAGATTTTTGCGCAGAACTTCCATATGAAAGTGCTGATTTGAATAATTTTTTGTATGAATGTTTAGTACCATGGGGTACAACACATATAAGACAGGTTTTTTTCTCGTACGTAAATTATTCAAATTAGACTAACTTTGATGTATTTAGTGTTACTTTCAGCACTGTAAGTGCAAATGCCAATACGGCTCGGGCTAGAGGCCGTATTTATAAACCGATCTTTATGAAACTTCTTGGGTACCTTTGGTATCACCGTGGGACGAGAACGAGTGTTTTTGGGTGCAGTCCAAAATTCAAGATGGCCGATGGTAGCCATTTTGTACAAAATTACGTGCAATCAGATTTTTGCACAGAACTTCCATATGAAAGCACTGATTTGAAAAAATGTTTGTGTGAATGTTTAGTACCATAGGATACATCACATATAATGTGGGTTTCTTATCAACCTACCTCAATTGTTTACTACAGGCTTGCACTACAGTGGAAGAACCTAACTCGGATAAAATACTCTCTATTTTAATCTTTCCCAAGATTTGGGAAAGAAAAGTGGTGTAAAAACACCACGAAAAAAATAAGCCAAAACTGGGTCGAGCGCCATCGGCGCACACCCAGTATGGGACGCTCTTCCATAGTACAAATCCACAACTTCCGTAAAACAGTGCACAATGCATCAATTCGTCATTCTTTTTTTATCCGAGGCACGAGCAGGATGTGTTTCCGCCATATGCATTATGAAACAGTGATAATTCAACTTGTGGATAATTGTTTTCCTGTGACTGGAATTATGGATCTGAAGATCGTATAATAACAGGACTGTGTTTTATATATTCTCGTTAATATTTTCAACCATATTCTCATTGTATATTATTTACTACTCCGTTTTCGCGAATGTTTTGTTTTCGACATCACGCGATTTGACAATGAATTTTTTTCGGTTGAATGAATTAATTTTGGAGTTAGGTGTCATTCTGGGACTGTCTGGACAGGATTTCTTCACTCTGTTGAGGGCTGAATTTCTGTTTTTTCGTTCCCTGTCGACCGTCTGGGTTCTGTCATGTACCCACCGTTTTTTTTTCTGCCACCTTCTCTCGTAGTTGAGGGTGTTCTTCTACTTTCTGTTTCTGTTGAGTTCACCTTTTTCTTCTACTGCTCTCACCTCTGTTTTTTCCAGTTCAGTTCCTTTAAGGCAATTCCTTTTGCCCTCGCCTTGGTGCGTTCACGTGGCTGTTTCTTCCGCACCCGCAGGTGGTGTGGAACGCTGTCGTTTCGGGGCCCCCCGACTCAACCACGTCTGGTGTGAGTTTGACCCCCTCCGTGGGGGATGTGCAGCTCCTCCCGCTCCTGTGGGGGTGGGGAACGCTATCGTTTCAGAGTCGCCGGATTCGACCACGTCTGGTGAGAATTGCTCCCCCTCTGTGGGGGATGTGCAGCTCCTCCCGCACCAGCGGGGGGGGGGGGGGGATGCTGTCGTTTCGGGGCTTCCCATTTCGACCATGTCTGGTGAGAGTTATTCCCCTTCAGTGGGGAATGTGCAGTTTTTTATCGTGGTGGATACTGCGGGAGCTGTTGGATTTCTGGTGAAGAGATGCCTGGTTCCGGGACTATGCTCCCTCTCCAGTCGACATCTAGGCTGTCACTAGGGTTGTGACTCCTCCCTTGGAGGCCAAGCTTGGTGTCTCTCTCCGCTTTTCCGCCAGTTCCAACAGCTCCCGTCGTATCTGCTGCTACTGCTTTCCGTCTACAACGTCATTGGGCACCGTATTTAGCCGGCCGCGGCTTATCCCTGCCAGGGTCTGCAGGAATGTCTGTAGTGTGGTTGTGGGGTATCGGCCTCAGCCTTCCCTGACTTCATCTCGGCGAAGTTGGATGGGGTTGCCGACTGAACCCCCTACTGTGTCCTCTCAGCCACTGAGCACAGTAGTTTTATACCTGCAGTGGTCGCTGCGGTGTCTGGTTGTGTAGACGTGGGGGTATCGGCCTCAGCCTTCCCTGACTTCAACTCGGCGAAGTTGGAAGTGGCTGCTGACCGGACTCTCTACTGTGGTCTCTGCGCCTTCGTGCTCCACAGTTGTCATTGGATTCGGATGTTCTTAGTGGGACACTATGACCTGCGTGGCATTTCCGTCCACTCATTCTGGACCACGACCAGTTTTGGGGGACCAACGTCTTTTGTGCAGCTTGGGCCTTCTGCCCTGCAGAGGTCCGCGGTGACTCTCATGAGTTCCCACTATGTTGATCCTCGGGGTGTGTCACACCCCTATACACGTCTGCCTTCAGATGTATCGGCTGCCACCCGTCGTCCCACATCGGGTGTTTTGGAGGATCGTGACCCTTCGCTGGTTAAGAGGGTCAGAGGTTAAGCCACTTTGTCGGTTCGTTCCCCTGTCGAACCAGCCAGTACGGGCAGTGAGCTTAGGGAGGCCCTTTCCTTACTCACTCAGGTTCTGTCAAAGAGCCTTCAAGTTGCTTCCAGCAAGGCAGCGAGTGGTTTCCAGGCTCCGCCTCCCGGGATTGGAAACAGGCCACTTTCTGATCCCTCTGGTGTTCTGACACCATGGGAGGGATCGGCTGGTTTGCCCACGATGGGCTATGTGTCTTCCGACTCAGGGAAAGAGTCCGACATGCTTGATGTCGAGAGCCAGCAGTCTTCGGACTTGGGGGCAGCTCTTGATTTCGTGTTTGGGTTCCTTCCGGATGTCAAACCATCTAACCAGTCGACAATGTCAGCCAGGCCGCGATCATCGGTCGCGTGCCAACAGCCTATGGAGCAACCCGCTTCTGTGCGTCTTCGACCGTGCCATTCGGTACAGTTGGTTGAAGCATTTTCAGCCTTGGACTCTAAGCTAAGTTCCAAGGCTATGAAGGCTCCGTTCTTCACCAGGGTTGACACCTTTTTGCCTCCGTTCCTACGATTCTGCTAATCCATCGGTCTACCAGACTTTGACGGTTTTAGATCAGGACTCCAATTCCCTCGGGCTTTCCAAGTCCAAGTCTGCCGTCATTCCGATGATGACTCTGGAGTCCACATTGGGCTTATCGAGAGAGATGCTTGGTATGCTTTCTCTCTCCGACCACGTCGTCTCAGCTTCAGCTGCTTATCAGCCACCAGATAAGTTTGACGAGGCTCTGTGCTCTCCAAGGCGCTCATGCATCTTACTCACACGCTTGCCTGTAACACGGCTAATCTGGAATTAGTTCGAGGGGACTCTGTGCTGGACACAGGCCGATCCCTTCCTGAGGAGCAGTGCGCTACTCTTCGATCTGCTTCTTTGGCAGGTCCACAACTTTTCCATGGTTCTGTGTTGATGGTCCGGGATGACGTCCTACGTCATTCCAACAATCAGCTGCTGTTTCTTCAGCTTGATCAGCCTTCTAGGGTAGGCACGGGCCGTTCCAAGCCTAATAAGTACCCTCTGCTTCCTCTGTGAAGCAAAGGGGCTGATCCTTCTGCCTCCGCTTCTACTTCTTACTCAAGGGGTAAGGGTAAGCGTCGGTAGTCTTGAGGGACGTCCCAGGATTCTTCATTCAGTAGAGGAGGTGTTTTCTCCTCTCGCGAGTCTCGTCAGGGTTCAAATTGAAGGTCCTCACCTCAACCCGTCCCAGGTTGGAGGAAGGATGGCAGAGTTCGCAGACCATTGGGCCACCATCACATCTGATCCTTGGGTGTTAGATGTTGTTTGGTCCAGGCTGCGAATATCCTTCCGAAGGCACCCCACTCTGTCCAGGGTGCCTCTTCCAACCGCAGTTCCTTCAGACATTTTACATCGGGAACTTTTGTCCACGGAGATAGACAGTCTCCTGACAAAGGGGGCGATTGAGGTCATCAAGAACATTAGGTCAGTGGGTTTCTATTCCTGCCAGTTCTTGGTGCCGAAGAAGGACGGCCGACTGCGACCAGTTATCTATCTGGGTCTCCTGAACCAGTCTATCATTGCTCCCTAGTTCAGCATGTAGACTTTTAGGTCGGTCCTCCGTTCAATTCACCGGGGAGTTTTCGCTTCCAGCTTCGACCTGCGAGACGCTTACTTTCATGTTCCGATTCATTGGGCGTTACGGAAGTATCTCAGGTTCGTTTTTCTAGGGCGAGTTTACCAGTTCAAGGCCATGCCTTTCGGCCTCAACCTGGTTCCTTGGGCCTTCACCAGACTGATGTCGCATGTGATGGCTTTCCATCGCACACAGTCCAGGGTGACTACTTTGGCACATCTGGACGATATCCTCCAGGGGCATTCCAATGTTGCCTTACTGGAGTCGGATGTCACCACTCTATTGAGCCTGCTCACGTCGCTAGGTTTCAGAGTCAACGAGGAGAAGTCGGACCTGGTCCCTTCTCAGTCGTTTTATCATCTGGGGATGACTTTCCGCACACAATTCAATTTGGTGGCGGTTCCCCAGGCCAAGGCTGTGATTCTCTCAGCTTTTACTATGACTCTGTCCCAGTCCACTTCCGCGACGGCTCAGAGTATTCTCCAGCTATGCGGTCTCTGCTGTTCGGTGACGGATCTCATTCCTCTTGGTCGGCTGCATGTCTGACCTCTCCAACACTTTCTGCTCAGTGGTTGGAGGCTGAATGTTGATTTTCTGGATCTGGTGCTTCAGTTTCCAGAATATCTTTATCCTCACCTTCTCCTCTGGGCGGATGTCCAGTGGCTTTCGCAGGGTATTCCGTTGGACTTACCCACGTCCGATCGCGTTCTGATGGCAGATGCCTGCGATCTCGGATAGGGTGCGACGTTGGATCCTCGAGGTCTTTCCATTCACGGGATGTGGGACCAGGATCATGCAGCTCTACACATCAACCAGAAGGAGCTTCTTGCTCTTCTTCTGAGTTTCAGGCAGTGGATCCCTCACCTGTCGAATTGCCAGGTCCTTCTGTTGTCCGATCATTCGACAGTGGTTGCTTACATTCGGAATCAGGGCGGCACACACTCTGTTCCAATGTACGAATTGGCTCTGGATCTTCTACTGCTCGCTCAGGATGTCCACGCCGAGGTTGCTGTTCGTCACATTTTCGGTCGTCTGAACGTCCTAGCCGACTCCCTGTCCCGTCGGGGCAGGATCATTTCCACCAGGTGGATGCTCCACATGGCGGGTTCCATCGCTCTCTTGCGACTCGTTGGAACCATCTGGTGGACACTTTTGTGTCCCCGTGTCCAGATGCTCTGGCTTTCGCCGTGGATGCTCTGGCCCTCTTTTGGGATGGTCTTGTCGGCTACGCCTTCGTGCCGGTTCCGATTCCGCCTCAGGTTCTTGCCCAAATATGAACCTGCAGTCGTCGAATCCTTTCGATCATACCCGTCGCCTCGGTGGGTGTGGATCAATCTGCTCTGCTCTCTGTTAGCAGCAGTTCCGGCATGTCTCCCTCTACCTCGCGACTTTCTTTGCCAAAGTCGCCCGAGGAGGTTTTACGTTGACCCGACTTCATTGTGCCTTCGCACATGTTTTTTATCGGGTCCTGTCTCCTCTGTAGTGGTTTTTCGAGACACGCAGTGGAGTTGCTTTTCTTCAAGGAGGCACTCGCTCCACTGGTTTAGCCTCTGTGGCTAAGTGGAATGTTCTTCTGTCGATGGTGTGCGATCACTCTGTTGCTTCTGTCACTCCTTCGATCACACCGCTTGCAGAGTTTCTGGTATATGTTTGTTTCTGGGGGTCTCCAGCAATGGGTCCATGTCAATGCTTCGGAGACATTTTTTCATTTGTGATACTGCATTGTTTAGACACTCATCCTTGCCTCTCCAAGCTTGTTCAGCTCTTTTCCTTGAAAAGGCCTAGGACTTTGCAGTTTCCTCCAAGATGGTCACTTTCTTGGGTGCTGCTCTGCTTGGGGGTGGGGGGGGGGGGGGGGTTCATGCCTTTTTCCTGGATGAATATGCGTTCTCTCACATCCCAGATCTCTCCTGCATCCATTTCTTGATGGATTTGTCTTGCTATTCGTGCAGCTTCCTCTCGTCTAGCTACTGGTGATTGTTTTACCAATTGTTTTTTCTGCCACGAGGTGTGTGCATTGTCTTCCTCTTTTAATAACTCTGTCATGTTGTCGGATGACGGATGTTATTCTAGCAGCCTTCTGGAGAAATGCTGCATTCTCCTTTAATCTGCGACAGTTGCAGGAGCCGACAGAGAACCTTGGGGCCCTCTTTCTTCGGCTCAGGCTGTTGTCTATCTCAGCCTTTCAGCTTTTTTCAGGGTCAGTTCCAGCTTTGTGCTGTTACTGCCCTTTCTATCTGTGCGTCGCACTTCACCATACGCCTCATCTTTCATTGTCTTTTCTAATGTTTGTGATGCTATGGTTTGATAGGCCTAGGGATCTCTTCCTCTGTCCCCGGTCCCAGTGCTATTGAGTTATGTGTGGGTTGGTTATGTGATTCCCTCCAGCCTTTTGTCTATTCAGCCTGTAGTAAACAATTGAGGTAGGTTGATAAGAAATATAAATTTTATAGTAAATTTCCTTTCTTATTATACCTACCGAAATTGTTTACATGGAGGCCCTCCCGTCTTCTTATTCGGGTAAGAATCCTTCCTCCCCGATGATCACATAACTCCTGTGTTGTTTGGAATCAAAAGAATGACGAATTAATGCATTGCGCACTGTTTTACAGAAGTCGTAGATTTGTACTATGGAAGAGCGTCCCATACTGGGTGTGCGCCGATGGTGCTCAACCCAGTTTTGGCTTATTTTTTTTGTGGTGTTTTTACACCACTTTTCTTTCCCAAATCTTGGGAAAGATTTAAATGTAGAGTATTTTATCCGAGTTAGGTTCTTCCACTGTAGTGCAAGCCTGTAGTAAACAATTTTGGTAGGTATAATAAGAAAGGAAATTTACTGTAAAATTTATATTTTTTTCTCGTTCAGAAATTATGCAAATTAGATGAACTCTGATTTTTTCAGTGCTACTTACACATAGTAAGTACACATGTCAATACGGCTCGGGCTAGAGGCTGTATTTATCAACCGATCTTCACGAAACTTCTTGGGTACCTCTGTTATCACCTTGGAATGAGAACGAGTGTTTCTGAGTGCGGTCCAAAATTGCAGATGGCTGCCAATGGCCATTTTGTACCAAAATTAGGTCTAATCAGTTTTTTGTACACAACTTCTATACGGCTCAGGCTAGAGGCCATATTTATGAACCAATCTTTACGAAACTTTTTGTGTATCTTTGTTATCACCGTGGGATGAGAACGTGTGTTTTTGGGTGTGGTCCGAAATTCAAGATGGCCACCAGCAGCCATTTTGTACCAAAATTAGTGCAATCAGTCTTTTGTACAGAACTTCTCTATGAAAGTTCTGATTTGAAAAAATTTTTGTATGAATGTTTAGTAAAATGGAATACATCACATATAATACGGGTTTTTTCTCATGCAGAAATTATGCAAATTAGATGAATTTTGATTTATTTAGTACTACTTATACACTGTAAGTGCACATGTCAATACGGCTCAGGCCAGAGGCTGTATTTATCAACCGAACTTCACAAAACTTCTTGGGTACCTTTGTTATCACCTTGGGATGAGAACGAGTGTTTCTGAGTGCGGTCCAAAATTCAAGATGGCTGCCAGTGGCCTTTTTGTACCGAAATTAGGTCCAATCAGTTTTTTGTCACAACTACTATACAGCTCGTATTTATGAACTGATCTTCACGAAACTTCTTGGGTACCTTTGTTTTCACCTTGGGACAGGAATGAGTATGTTTTGCGTTGCCTTTGTTATCACTGTGTTATGAGAACAAATATTTTGGGGTTCAGTCAGACCCACTCTGGGACTCAAAGATTTCTTTTCTAGTTTAGCATCTGACTGTCACCCACCTTTATAATACTTTACCTATACATTTGTTACAGGCTACGGTCAGTATTTATGTACAGACCGTTACAATACTTTATATGTACCTTTGTTATCAGGTCATTACCTAGATGTTTGTCATTGCTGTGTCACATACTATACATGTACATGTCTTGACAAGTTGAGCTACAGTGTCATTGACACTTTCATTTAGAATAGCGCTGGCTGGTTTTGGCTGTTACATTGGGTAAAGGGTTAAGGAAGGTTCTGCTTCTGAAACTATTTTGATTCCATTCTAGAATATTCCAATGTTTGATTAACTTTCACAAACAGACAAGTGGCCATTGAATACAATACTTGAGTGGAAAACTGACAATATTTATGGTTGTATAAAAGAATGTGCAATATCTACAATCTGAAAATCGTTGAGATTTGATTCAGGGTTCAATTTGATTCAAAATGGTCTACCTAATTTGATTTGTCAACCTAAAATTTGAGATTCATAGCGCCCTTGAATTTGTTTATTGGAATTTTCCACATTTTTAGCTCACCTTGACAGGAGCCCAAATTTTAACTTAGGGCAATGTGGGGAATATTTAAAAATCTTCTTCTTCAGAACCACGAGTCAGAATCTTTTAATGTTTGGTATACATCATTGTTATGAAGGTCAGATTCATAATTGTTCAAACTAAGTCCCTAGTTTAATTTAGTGCAATATGGGGGATAATTTTTAAAAATCTTCTTCTTCAGATCCACTGGTCAGAATGCTTTCATATTTGGTATGCAACATCTCTAGGGAGTCAGATTCAAGTTTGTTCAAATCGAGTCCCTAGGTATATATTTGGGTTCACTATGGTAGCCCAAACTGTAGCTTATGGCAATATGAGGAAATTTCTTTAAAAATCTTCTTCTTCAGATCCACCAGTCAGAATGCTTTCATATTTTGGTATATAACATCTGTAGGGGAGGGGGTGGGGGTGGGGGGGGGGTGGGGGGGGGGGGCAGATTCAAGTTTGTTCAATTCGAATGCCTGGGTTAATATTTGAGCTCCATATGGGAACCTGAAATGTAACTTAGTGCAATATGAGGAAATTTCTTTAAAAATCTTCTTGTTCAGATCCACCTGTCAGAATGCTTTAATATTTGGTATACAACATCTCTATGGGGGTGAGATTCAAGTTTGTTCAAATTGGGTCCCTAGGTGTATATTTGGGCTCGCTATGGTAGCCCAATTTTTAAAAATTTTCTTCTTCAGATTCACCAATCAGAATCCTTTCATATTTGGTATACAACATCTCTATGAAGGTCAGATTCAACTTTGTTCAAATCGAGTGCCTGGGTTAATATTTGGGCTCCATATGGGAGCCAGAATTGGTCATGTAGCTGAAGAATTAGCAATTGTGTATTCAGTAACCTCTAGAGGTGTGTAGCTAAGATTAATCCACATAGGTTGTATCAAGGCGCTTCGTAGGGGAGCTCCACATTTTACATTATGATCAACTGAAGAAAAGGCATGATGCTTGGATTGTTTTTGTCACTCCTGAGGGGCTCAAGGATTGACAATGTATCCAATGGATTGCTTAATGTAGTTTCATTCTTGGACTCTGTTTATATCGGATTCTGTTCAAGGTGAGCGCTTCAGGCCCTGTGGGGTCTCTTGTTACTAGTCAGGTCTTATATTGTTGCAGAAAGAGTCTCTGTTGGAAGAAACAGGAATACTTAAAGCTAACCAACAAGTAACTAACAAAGTATTACAGCAAATTCCTGGTTTCAATCCTCATTGTAAAACAGTCATAAGATAACCCTTTACCCAACACAATGGAAAAAACCGACCATCTCTATTCATAAGAATCACATGTTACTTTGAGATTTCTTAAGGTGAGAGATTTATCTGAAAACATGGTAAAAATCAGAAAATTTTCTTTTTTCAGAGTGAAATAAGCACTTTAACCCTTTACCCAACGAATGAGCCACATCTGCCTGCGTAATATGCAAATTCAACAGCAGAAAAAATACTATTTTTCAATAAAAAAAACAAAACCATATCATGTGATCCCTCTTTGGAACAAGCTCATCAAGCTCATTCCAATGAGGGGTCACATGATATGGTTTTGTTGAATGTTTTTGAAAAATTAAAAAAAATGATATTTGAAATAATAAATTTTGATATCATCTACGTTGGGTAAAGGGTTAAACAGTGATGTTTTATCCAAAGTGTAATGTTTTAGACTTGTTTGCATGTAACTCTTTATCCAACAAATCAGAGCCTTCCCACCACTAAATTCAAGTTATAATTCAAAATTAAAAAATTTGTCCTTTGGAATCAAAACTTATGACCTCATATTAAAACAGGCTCTGGTTTCAATCAATTGAAATAAAAATTTTTAAAATATTACAAACCAGCTTCTAGTTCATTGAATGTCCCTCTTAAATATTTTTTCTATGGGAGAGTAGCTATTCAATTAACCTTTTTAACATAATGGCAGTTGAATGTGCAATTCACAAAAGTTGCCATTCAAATTTCATTATTTTTAAATTTTCTGTTCATTCCACAGAGGGGTTGGGGGTGGGGGGAGGGGAAGGGTCATAATTCCTGACCTTTGTTTTGGAGGGAAAAAATTAAATAATTGCAGTTATAGAAGAAAAAATGTTTTTGCACTGTCAGGCCTGGAAATAAGGAATTGAGTATGTAACCTGTTTACAGGTTATGCCTATTTTATTGGTTGTAATCTGTTTCTTAAGTTGTCCTGCTATTTATATTTTATCATTGTTATTGAAATAAAGTTGATTTTACTTGGAAAATAGTTATCATGTGATATTTTAACAATCATGATATTGAATGACAACTCTAGTATTATTATTGAACTGAGGAAAGTTTCTGGGATGAAGATGTTTACAGGACGAATCAGACTTTGGACGAATTGGACCCTAGAGGATGATAAATGTGGATGTCTGAATCATCCAAGGTCCAAATCGTCCAGGGTCTGAATTGTCTCTGAAAAGGTCTAGAGCATCCAAGGTCCATATCATCCAAAGCATCTGCAAATCGTCAAGTTGCAGTCTACCCACATTCTCTTCAACATTCATATTTAAACCCAAGAAAGTTTGATAGATCACTCTCCAGGTTTTATACTGTTGTTTGTTAGTTTGAGAATCATGAACTTAAAAAAGGCTGTCAATGTTTTTCATTTTAACAACATGAAGTTAAATATTTTTGGAAGAGAGTTAATTCAAAATAATCAACTTTTTCATGATGGCATTGTTACCGTAAAAAGTAGGTGACCAGGCTTATCAAGGGAGATAACAGCATGTGATGTATGACATTCGTATAAATGAAAAAGGAAAACGACCATTTAAAATGATTAATTGAACAGATTTCTTCACACTTGTTAGTAGTATTTGCCATAGGAAGCTCTTTCAGGGGATGAGGCAAGGCCATAAAATTTCCAAAAAATATTGGTCAAATGTTTGATTGCTGCTTGAAGTTGATGAGGAGCCGGCCCCAGTTTTGTAGCTTATGGCACTCCAAATGTCACTGTCGGGCTGACTCCAAGTAAGCGAATGAAAACACAGTAATAATTCTCATGAAATAGGTCTAGATACGATAATTTTGTTTTTCTCAATATCATCCACTCATCCAGCCCTATCCAGTTGGCTTCATCATCAAGAGTAATATTTGGATTTAGATTTACCGAACGTTTGAATGGAACAGTAAAGTTGTGATCACATTTTGAGTTCCATCATTGGTCAAATCCGATACTGAATGGTTTGCAGGTTACGACTTTTTAAAATGTTGTAACCTCCCTGAAACCTTAATGACCATTTGCAATTTATTTCTGGGCTTGTACTGTGTTTAGTTATATTCAGTAAAGGGTTAACTCTTTACCCAACAAACAGAAAATCAAAATTTATTATTTATGTCTCCCCTTCCCAGAAGGGAGACATATTGTTTTAGTGCATATTCTTCCTTCTTCTTCTTCTTCTTCTTCTTCTTCTCATACAAAGTTTGTCCAGGCCATAACTTTTTTGTCTTTTGACCTACACCTTAGATACTTGGCATGTGGATGTATCACCATGAGCCGATGTGCAGTGTCCCATAATGACCTTCATGTGACTTTGACCTTTGACCTGAAGGTCAGATTTATGTGTTTTTTTAAGGGAAACATCACACAAACTTTGTCTGGGCCATAACTTTTTTGTCTTTTGACCTACACCTTAGATACTTGGCATGTGGATGTATCACCATGAACCGGTGTGCAGTGTACCATAGTGACCTTCATGTGATCTTGACCTTTGACCTGAAGGTCAGATTTATGCACTTTTTTAAGGGAAACTGTCTGGACCAGAACGTTTTTGTATTTCGAGTCAGGCTTTAGATATTTGGCATGTGGATGTACCACCATGAGCTGGTGTGTAGCGTACCACTGTGACCTTCATGTGACCTTGACCTTTGATCTGAAGGTCAGATTTGTGCTTTTTTCAAGGAAACTTTGTCCGGACCAAAACTTTGTCTTTTGAGCCAGGCCTTAGATATTTGGCACGTGGATGTATCACCATGAGGCGGTGTGTCGCATACCATTGTGACCTTCATGTGACCTTGACCTCAAGGTCAAATTTATGTACTTCAAATAGGGAGTAATTGTCCAGACCAGAATTTTTTTGTTTTTTGACCTAGGACTTGGTTATTTGACATGTGGATGTGTCACCATGAGACCGCATGTCATCTGCCTCGATGACCTTCATGTGACCTTGACCTCTGACCTTAAGGTCAAATTTATGTACTTCAAATAGGGAATAATTATCCAGACCAAAACTTTTTTGTTTTTTGACCTAGGACTTAGATATTTGACATGTGGATGTATTGCAATTAGACCGCATGTCACATGTAATCATGACCTTCATGTGACCTTGACCTCAAGGTCAAATTTATGTACTTTAAATAGGGAGTAATTGTCCAGACCAGATTTCTTTTTTTTTTTGGACATGTGGATGTGTCACCATGAAACCGCATGTCCGCTACCTTGATGAACTGCATGTGACCTTGACCTCTGACTTCAAGGTCAAATTTATGTACTTCAAATAGGGAATAATTGTCCAGATCAGAACTTTTTTGTTTTTTGACCTAGGAGTTAGATGATTGACATGTGGATGTATCACAATAAGACCACATGTCATCATGACCTTCATGTGACCTTGACCTCAAGGTCAAATTTATGTACTTTAAATAGGGAGTAATTGTCCAGACCAGAATTTTTTTCTTTTTGACATGTGGATGTGTCACCATGAGAGAACAGTTTTCTGGTGTATGAAGAAGAACTCGATTACAAACTGTAAAAGTCTTCATTGTCAATACAACTCCTGCCTGCAATGTGCTTGCTAATCTTTCTGAAATGGCAGTGTCTGGTGATCACTGGATTGTTTCAGCTGTTGGTTCTCAATAAGATCAGGTATTAACCTTTTCTATTTTGTCTGTGGATGTATCAACATGTGGCACTGTGGCCACTTAAACCATGGTGACCTTCCATGATCTTGACCTTTGGACCCCAAGGTCAAGTTCAGATATTTTATAGAGTATTATTTGCTAGAGTCTTCATAACTTATTTCTCTTTAGAGCTAGACCTTACATATCTGGTATGATTGTCAATATTTTTATGTATATATCATTTGTAGTGCATAAAATAGAAAGGAAGGGGAGACATATGTTTTAGTGTGCTAAAACACTTTCTAGTTAATTATTGTTTTTTCAAATTTTTCCAAAAATTTCAACCGAACCATATCATGAGCTTGTTCCAAACAGGTTTCATGATATGGTTTTGTTGAAATTGTTTTGAAAAATATAGTTTTTTTAAATTGCTCAATTTGTAAATTTTGTGGGTGGATGCATCCTATGTGGTAAGTAAACGGTTAACAGGATTCATCTGTAGTAATGAATGAATAAAATATAAATTAAAAACATTTAAGAATGAAATTGAAATTTTTTTTTTTCAATTGTATTTACAGAGTCATTAAACAACATACAGACTTTTATTAGTATGGACAAGAGTTCAGGTTATGGAAAAGTAGTGGATCAGTCAGAGTTGTTGGAATTTTTTGCTGTGTCAAAATGACACCTCAAAGCAGTTTTTTTCCGTACAGTATGCTCTTTTTGACTGGACAGTAGCTGATGGAATATTTCAATTATGTATATTTTTTAAACTCTGGAGATTCATGAAAATTCTTAACATTAAAAAAACAATTGTGAAAGAATATCAGTTCTCCCTGCTTCAACAATAGTATTGGTGATATTCGTCTTCAAATATATTAATTGCCATTCTGGTGCCAAAATCTGACAGCATGAAGTGTTGGTTGTTCAGAAATATTTCCAGGAATCTAATTGGCTACTTTTGATCATGTGGTTCTAATTTGTACATTATTCAGATTCTTTCTCACTTTTGACAAATATTTTGATCAGGTTGGTTGATTTTTTAAGAATTTCAGGAAAAAAACACGGTTTCAGTTCAGCTTTTCTATTTGTTAAGAAAATGTAGTAAACAACACTCCAGGCTCCTTTACCTCACATGAAAAGCAGACGGCACTTGCAAAAAAAACTCTTGAATAACTAATTTTTTTAATTTTTTAATCAAAAACATAGATTATGACCCCTCATTGGAATGGTCTCGATGAGCTCGTTCTAACGAGGGGTCATAACCTATGTTTTTAAGACAAAAAAATGAAAAAAATAATGAAAATTGGCGATTTTTCAGAAAAGCTCTAGCCGGTTTTGAACGTTATGTTGGGTTAAGGGTTAACCTAGAAAACCTGCAGTAGTTTGTATGACACCTCTCACCACAAAAGGCCATGTCTGTAAATATCACCATTGGATTCAGTCTAGCTTCCTTTCAATTATTCTTAGGGATTCTAGGGGATCAGTTGTTAAACCTATTGAGTCAGAAAAAAACATTAATTAGGGTGACAAATGAATAAAGTTCATCTAATACATACTCGCCCAAAAAAGAAAGTGTGCATTGCAGAAATTGATCAAACTCCAAAAAAATAATTTCGAAGGTGTAAAGAGTGTTAACCTGTTCATGAATAAGTTATATTGAACACAAAAACAGCTTTCCCCGTTAAAATTGCATTAACGTTAAATGACGTGCTGCACGTTTGTGAAAAGGCATGTTTTGCATGTGGAGAGTCTGAAAATTCATGCAGCAGTGTGAATCCTTGGGTATTTAAACACTAAAGTAAGGCCTTCCTATCGTTCACATTCAAACTTGCATTGCTGTTAAAACGACTCCACATTAGCATGCCAAGATTGACAATGAATCAACGTCTCATCCGATTTTGATGTTACGTCATCGTCGTGCTCGACTGAAGTGGTGTAGACAACATCTCAGGCATCCCTTACACTGGTGGCGATGTGTTTTATTCACAGATGAATGTCGTTTCCATCTTTCACCATCAGATGGCCGCCAGAGAGTGTACAGACGTTGAAACGAACGCTACGCAGATTCATGTGTCGTGGAGCGAAACCGTTATGGGGGAGGGTCTCTCATGGTGTGGGGTGGCATCACTGCCCGTAACAGAACTCAGCTGGTCATTATTGATGGCAATATCAATGCAGCCAGATATCGTAATGAAGTGCTTACACCTGTTGTTGTCCCATTTCTGCAACGTCACGGCCCCGCCGTCATTCTACAGCAGGACAATGCCCGACCCCACACAGCTCGTGTTGTTCAACAGTATCTGCAGCAACAACAAGTGGATGTTCTTCCCTGGCCCGCAAATTCGCCCGATATCTCACCCATTGAGCACGTATGGGACGAAATGAAACGTCAGCTACGCCGGCTTCCCCATGTGCCGTCAACGCTTGTGGAACTCCAAAGACAGCTTATCAGAATATGGAACAACATCCCACAACACTTCCATGCTAACTTGTTCGCTTCCATGAGGCGTAGATGCACAGCAGTAGTCGATGCAGACGGAGGTCATACCAGATATTGAGTGTGTGACTTTTGTGTTTGACCCTTAGTGTCTTTGACTCTCCATGGCATCAAGAGTATTCGTCGTAGCGTAATGAAATTTCTCATGTTGATCAAAAATTGATTCATCTGTGATTGAATAAAATTTCCATGAATGAAAATGATATATATCTTTTTTTAGTGTTATTTTTTAGCATGCACACTTTCTTTTTTGGGAGAGTATATGTTGTGTTCTTATTTTCACATGAGAACACAAGATATTTGCCCATTTGCCAACTAAGTGACAACAGTTCATAGGGGGCACTAATCCACTTCCCTCCCAGTAAAGTAGTTTGATCAGTTTATGCACAAACACAGTAAAAGCATTTGACCGTTTATTGCTGGGGCTTGCAGTTCGGTTTTCTGGTTTGCCACAAAAATTGAAACTGAACCGGAAAATTGAAAAAATGTCCAACTCCAATAAGCAATTGATGGCTTTTCTTTTCAGCTAGCACTTTTGACAAAATAGACAAACGGTAATTATTGCCTTGCTATAAAACAAAATAAAATAAAGTAGAAACAAAAAACAGGTGAAATCAACCAAAATGAATATTGGTAAGATCAAGTCTGATATAAGAGTTAAAACATGAATTTACTGATTAGGCCAAACAAAATCAAACCAATGAGGGGAGAGCCACCCCTGGTATTCTTTAGGAGCGCAGGAGTGCTGCACACCTAGAAAAAATTGAGGAGGGCAATTTTTTGCACCCCTTGATTTACTGGAACACCAGACCTGTTTGGGACTGCCTTTAAAATCTATCATCATTTCGTCCCCTGAGTTCCAGTATGTTCTACACGCCTTTTGGCTCATAGAACACATTGGAACTCAGGGGACGATTTGTCAGTGTTGCCATGATTTGCAATAATTCATGACCCATTCTGTATTGCATTTCAATTCATTTTGAGTGTAGAAGGCAGTCACATATGATTTGAAGGCATCATTTTGAATAAAGAGAAGATGTGTGTGCCACTTTTCTTCTATGTAGCTGAATGTAGTACAATTTTTCAGTCACAATATTAATACTATGAAGTGAATATAACCAAAATAGTATACAAGTTTTTGCATTGCAAATTTCTGGTGCAATTGCACTCCCAAGCAATCTGAGGAGGGCAATTGTTTTGCACTCCTTGATTTTCCAGATTGCCAGGTCTGGGGAGCCATTTTGTTATTGTTTGTTTGTTATATGTTATGCATCTTTTTCAAGCCATGAATACCATCCACATAATATTTGAGATATTATCTGCAGAATAGAGCAAAAACATACAAAACAAATATAATAGACACTGTATTTTAATCATGCTTTGTTGCAAACATGTGCAAATAAATACACATCAAGTAAAAAAGCAAAAATTTTAGTCTTACAATTTCAAAGTTATTTTGGAAGACAATAGAAGCTGATAAAAACATTCAACAGTGGGATCAATGTCAATGAGGGATTGCATTGGAACCAAAGCTCTTTTTTGGGTGGGGGGTCTTATAATTTTGACACAATGATTCCTTGCATTAAAATCATTGATAGTTTCTTTCATCTTAAGACTCATTGTGATTTATTATTAATTATTGTTTTTGTTCTATAGTTGTAACACACAAACTTTGCTGATTGCACACCATCCACTACTATGGGAAGAACCCAAATCAATCGCTCAGGATTCATCCTGGATGGGTGACCACTGCATTATTGATTTGGGTTCTTCCCATAGTAGTGGCTGGTGTGCGATCAGCAAAGTTTGAGTGTGTGATTTGGCGATGTTGAATCTTGTACCAGCTGTGAACGTTGGGAATATTCACCGGTACTGCACCTCACCTTAAATAGGGACCTGTTGAGGCACTGGCAGTATGCTCCATAGAGTTGAGCTAAGAATGTCATGAAATGACGTATGATACAGGGTAACAAGAGGCCTGCATCTCAAAGAGCTACTAATGCCCCCGACCGCAAAACATTTTCTAGGTCGAAAGAGAGAAAAAGTGCCATAACTCTGGACAAAATATGTGGAAGAAACTCACGTTACACAGGTATCGTTCCCCCATGATGCTCTATCACAGCACCAAATATCATTCAAATCAGAGTAGCAGTGGCTGAGATACAAGGGGAAATATTAGGATGGATGGATGGACAGATGGACAGAGGTCTCCACTAGATACCCCTTTGACTTTTCAAGATGGGGGCATAATAAAGTAAGTCAGAGAGCAGCGTTCTGGATTCTAGATGTAAACATTGCTTTATTGTTATTATTATTATTATTATTATTATTATTATTATTATTATTATTATTATAAATAAGATATCAAAGTGTATCTGAGGGAAAAATGTAGATATGACTTCACTTTCTTCATATCATTACCATTGCAAACTGTGTTCGAAGGTCATGAGCCATTTTTTTTCTTCACTTACTTAAGTAATCAGGTATTTTTATACCCCCCCCTCCCCTCCCCACCACAACAAGTTGGGGGGGGGGGGGGGGGTATACTGGAATCACATTGTCCGTCCATCCATTCATCCATCCATCGTACTGTCTATACATCCATCATCCGTCCATATGTCTTTCCATCTGTAGACATAATTTTGTCCAGAGATATTCTCAGACGTTTATGGATTGATTCCTTTCAAACTTGGTATGGATGCTCACTACCATGGGACCTGTGCACCTGCAATTATAGTTTTGATCCGGCTTTTGTTTGCCCATTGGCACTTTCCTATAAACTGAAACGAGGCAAAGATCCACAAAGAAATTTTAACGACCAAAAATTATTTAGCACTCTACCAGTTAAAAGATTTTTTCTTCAATTAACAAGAGTTTCCTTATAATCTATGAACAATCAGTGGTATGGAAAATGGTTTGGTGTCTGAAAGTTATATGTGGTTAACAGGGTTATACAATAAGAGATATCCATTCAAGTTATGCCCCTTTTCATCTTGGAATGTGATGGTGAGGGTATAGACAGGCCCATCTGGGACAGTCACACCTCTAGGTTTCTAATTCATTTTGTTTTGAGCACTGAGTGTGTCTTTGATTAAAAAACTAGATTTTGACATTAATTTTTTATGCTCTCTGTCAGTGTAAGGTTTATTAACAATTTTGTTGTAGCAATGTAGTGAAACCCTGTTATTTGAATAGCCACTTTGCTACTGAAAAATATACAGTTCAAAGGAGAATTAAGGCCTCACAAAGTTGATCTTCTGTTGCTCAGGCCATTTTTTGTAAAATTGCATGCGGGGAGGCGGTTTTTTATTTTATTTTTTATTTTTGTAATTATTCCTATGCCATTAAAAGGTTCATGTTCTTGGTTTGTTTTATGTTTTAGGCCCCATAATCTTCAGAATAGCATGGGTGGTGGTGTATTACATCCCTTGAGTGCAAGAAGGCTTGCAATGCTAAAGCATTGCAGGCCTTGTTACACTCAAGGGAAAATTTTATTAACTTTGGAAAAATATCAGACATAAACCATTTGATTTTGATTTTTTTAAGTTTGGATTGGTTATAAAATGAGAGCATGCAACAGCCAAAAGGACTATGTGGGAGGGCCTGAGAAACAGATTTTTAATTTTTTTAGGCCTAAATTAAGAGGATTTTTGCATTTTCCTGTTTTGCAGTAATAAACAGCAGATTTAATTTATTTTATTTTAATTGACAGAGCTCATGGAGCTCAAGTTTGTTAAAATTAAGCCGCTTGGTTCATATTTGCGCTCAATACAGGAGCCCAAATTTTTAGCTCACCTGATTGAAAGTCAGAATGAGCTATATAGTGATCACTCACCGTCCATCGTCTGTGAACATGGTGTTTGCACCTGCTCTGCCTAAACCACTGAACTAAGTTTTGTTAAATTTAAGGTGATTGCTGGGAGCGTGATGGCATTGCGATAACCGGTTCTCGTCAGATCACTAAGGTTAAGCAGCATCAAGCCTGGTTACTCCTTGGATGAGAGATTGTCCGAGCGATCGATTCGGACTCCTGCGTTGTGTCTTTGGGCAAGTCACTTAACCCCAATTGTCCACATGGGGGCATGATGATGTTGTGTACTATGGTGTACTGCACGTCGATGGCGTGCATGTCTTCAACCAATCTAACCCTGCATGTGCTGCAGTGCAGAGTTACGATGTTGGGGAGCTGGCAGCTACTCGTCGTTGCTTGGTGGTTCTCTCCGGGTACTCTGGCTTCCTCCACCCGTTAAACTGTCATCGACACGATATGACCTTGGCTGTTAAAGTGTTGTTAAAACCTTAATAAATAAATAAGGTGATTGCTTGTTCTTACATCGCATTTTGTTTTGTTCAAATCAGCGTGCCCAGCCCCATAGGGAGGGGGTGGGAAAATACTCCAAAATTCTTTAAAAATCTTCTTCTCATGAACCAGTGGGTACAATGACTAGATATTTCGTATGGAGCTTCCTTTTGAGGTGTAGAATAAAGTTTGTTCAAACAGAGTTCGTAGATCAATATTTGCCTTTGTAATGGAAAGGGCAAGATTTTTTGGCCCCGCCCAAAATTTCTATTTTCTGAACTGATGGTCTGATTTGAACCAAATTTCACATGTGTTATTATTGAGTCATAAGTACTTGATTCGTGAAAAAAAAATGTTCCTGTTGGAACTCCCAGGAGCTGATAATAGAAATATTTTCAAATGCCCATATTTCCCAAACCACATGGAACAGAGAATTGTTATTTGGTATGAAGCATCCTTAGGACCAGTAGAATTGAATGGTAAAAAAAAAATTGCCATCGGTTGTGTCAGAGTGTTCTATGGGGTGGGGGGGGGGGAGGGGGAGGTGGCATAAAAAAATGCTGTGTCAGCATATGTGCAAAAATTAAAAAAACCCATTTCTCCAGAACCACTGATTGATATTTGGTATACAGCATCCATGGGGAGGTGGGGGTTCCGATGCAGGTGTGTTAAAATGAAGCCACTTGGTTCATATTTGGGCTCAATACAGGAGCCCGAATATTTAACTTACGGCAATATGGGAAATGATGTTTAAAAATCTCCTTCAGATCCCCTAGTCAGAATGCTTTCATATTTGGTATGCAACATCTCTAGGTGGATTCATATTCAAGTTTGTTCAAAACGTGTGTCTGGGTTAATATTTGGGCTTCCTATGGTAGCCCGAATTTTAACTTAGTGCAATATGAGGGAATTTCTTTAAAAATCTTCATCAGATCCACCAGTCAGAATGCTTTCATATTTAGTATACAACATCTCTAGGGGTAAGATTCAAATTTGTTCAAATCGAGTGCCTGGGTTAATATTTGGGCTCCTTATGGTTGCCTGAATTTTAACTTCTTCTTCTTCAGATCCACCAGTTAGAATGCTTTCATATTTGGTATACAACATCTTTAAGGGGGTGGGTGGGTGGGGGGGGGAGGTAGATTCAAGTTTGTTCAAATCGAGTGTCTGGGCACATATTTGGGCTTCCTGTGTGAGCCCAAATTTTAACTTGGTGCAATATGAGGGAATTTCTTTAAAAATATTCTTCCTCAGATTCACCCGTTAGAATCCTTTCATATTTAGTATACAACATCTCTAGGTGGTTTGTTCAAATCAGGTCTCTGGGTTAAGCTTTGGGCTTTCTATGGGGGCCCAAATTTAACTTAGTGCAATATGAAGGAATTTCTTTAAAAGTCTTCTTCTCCAGAACAATCTCTTAGAATGTTTTGATGTTTGGTATACAACATCTCTAGTAGGCACTGGGGTCAGATTGAAGTTTGTTCAAATTGAGTCCCTGAGCTAATATTTGGGCTCCCTATGGGAGCCTGAATTTTAACTTAGTGCTATTTAACTTAGTGCAATATGGGAGAATATCTTTAAAAATCATCTTCTCCAGAGCCACCAGTCAGAATGCTTTTGTATTTGGTATGCAACATCGGGGTTTTTTTTGTGTGTGTGTGTGGGGGGGGGGGGGGGGGGTGGAGGGGGTAGGGGGAGATAATCAAGTTTGTTTAAATCGGATCCCTGAGTTAATATTTGGGCCCCCTATGGTAGCCCGAATTTCAATTTTGTGCAATATGAGGAAATTTCTTTAAAAATCTTCTCCTTCAGATCCACCAGTCAGAATGCTTTCACATTTGGTAGACAGCATCCTGGTGGTGGAAGGGAAGGGCTCAGACTCAGTTTGTTCAAGTTAAGTTCCCAGGTTGATATTTGGACTCCCCAGTTTTGCTTTACTGGAAATCTGGCCATTATTTCTGTGGTATCATCCCAGTACTAGAAAAAAGCATCTGGCATGGACGACAAGAGTTATAAATAATTAATTAACTTTATTCCTCTGTAGTGTTAACTAGCTACAGATGCTAATTAAATATCCTTCTTTAAACAACTTTTGTCAGGTGAGTGCCTCAGGCCCCATGGCACCTCTTGTTAACTTAGGGCAATATGGGGAATAATCTTTAAAAATCTTCTTCAGAACCACCAGTCAGAATATTTTAATGTTTGGTATACATCATTGTTATGAGGGCCAAACTCAAGATTGTTCAAATCAAATCCCTCGGTTAATATTTGAGCTTTCTATGCCCCAAATTTTTACTTAGTGCAATAAGGTGGATAATGTTTAAACGTCTTCTTCAGATCCACCAGTCAGAATCTTTTGATAATTGATACACAGCATTCTTAGGGAGGTTAGATCTCATTTTGTTCAAACCAAGTCCCTGGGTTAATGTTTGGACTCCCTATTGGAGCCTGAATTTTAAGTTAGTCCAATGTTAGTAATAATCTTAAAAATCTTCTCCAGAAACACCAGTAAGAATCATTTAATATATAGCGTACAGAATCTTTAAAGGGGTTGGATTCAATTTGTTCAACTCAAGTCCATCAGTTGATAATTGGGCTCTCTAAGGGAGCCTGAATTTTAACTTAGTGCACATGAGGAATAATCTTTAAGCCCCCGGGTGGAGGAGGGTCAGTATATAGCCCTCTTAAACATGCTATGTTGTGCCCCAGAAACCTTACAACAAAAAAGGAGAGTTGCCCAGTATGGGGGAGGGTGGGGACCTAGGCATGTCCAGGCATGTACTACTCTGTATGATGGTTATATACTGATCATCCCCCAGACTGGAGCTCATTCCTCAGGGTTGAGGAGGGGCAGTATATAGCTGTCATACAGAGGCTAGAGAGTAGCCAATAAACCATACAATAAAAGAGGAGAGTTCCCCTATGGGGAGGAAGGCTTCCCTAATGAGGGCTTGTAGTCCCCTCCCTTGGCACCACCCCTGGTCCAGGCAATCGTTTATACACATGTTTATACACCATCTTAGAGGATCTCCACCTCAGGCATTGGTGACTGGGTCCTATTTTACAAGTAAACAGAACTTCTTCACCACAATAAACAAGCATTGCTTCACTTCCTGGGGTTCCCACAGGGAAAACAAACACATACAAATAAATATGCATAAATCAAATGGAAAACACTGGAAGCCAATAAGAATATTCAATGAGGGGTTTCAATTTCAGGGAGGGATTGTACGTGAACCAAACCCTTTTTTTTACCCTATACTTGTCAGTTTTTACTGATTGTTGAAGTGAAGGACAACCCTTCCTTATGCTGTATTATAAGTTATATGGCGTGTCTATGGCTGGTATATTTCCATACAAGGTGATGAGTTCATATCAGAGCCTCATATAGAAATGTATCAGACAGCTAAACGCCATCTAACATTATTACGTCAAAAGTCCATGAAAATCAAAGTTTTTATAAATTTTCACAAGAAACAAAGAAGAACCAGATGTTTATTTTTTTTGAAACCGCTATTGACAGAACCATGCGGAATCACCAACAGTAACTGGCGCTGGTATGTATCCATGGTGACAGTAATCAATCATCATTGTTCAAAGTGTGATATTTGTTTACAAAACAAAATGTATCGCTACAAGCACATCTGAAATACCCTTACATGCACATACTGTCATTACCACCTGAAAAAGGGTTAACAAGGCTCTTTTAACCCTTTACCCAACGCAGACGATATCAAAATTTATTATTTTAAATATAGTTTTTTAATTTTTTTTCAAAAATTTAAACAAAACCATATCACGTGACCCCTCGTTAGAACGAGCTCGTTCCAGCGAGGGGTCACATGATATGGTTTTGTTGAAATTTTTTGAAAAATAATATTTTTTCAACTGCTGAATTTGCATATCACGCGGGCGGATGCGGGCGATTCGTTGGGTAAAGGGTTAAATGTTAAAAAAAATTACTATTAAATGCTGAGTAGACTATAAAGAAAATGTTTGCTTCAGCTTAAAAAAATTATAGAATCGTAAAAAGAACAAAGTACTTTTGGGACTACAAATACAAATTTTCTGTCCATTTTTTAAGATATTTAATGATTTTAATCAATAAATACGGTATCTTGAAATATTTTTTGTACTTAAATTCTGTTATCTTGTTTTAATTCAAATTTTTAATTCAAATTTTGAAGCGAGTGGAAATGCATCAAAATAATAATGTACTAATGGCGGCTACTCACCCAACATCAGATAACATCAGGTGCGTTACCTGAAATGGCAGAACACTTAGATGATATTCTAGCATTCTGATTGGACAAACTTTTACATTTGTTCCAACTCATAGATTTTGGCACCTCGTTGGAATGAACATTATGCAGATGTATTATGTTAATATGTTATAGATGTCTATTATGAAGATATTGTCTGTGTTTTGATGTTTAGATTATTTTTGTTACAATCTTGACACTATTATATTTTAATCATTGTTTTATATTTGTATCCAGTTTATCTTTTTATTTTGTTTTGATAAAATTATTTAGTCTAAGTATAGATTTGTTCTGACTAAATTTCAAAGGGTTTTTCTTACTAAGGCACATCAAGTTCAGAGATTTGATTTTAGATGCAATTTAACTAATGAATTGTTTGCATCCATACACGTAGTATACAAATTGAGCAGATGGAAAAAATTATTTTAAAAAATTTTAAACAAACCATATCATGTGGCCCACCTCATTGGAATGAGCTTGTTCCAATGAGGAGTTACATAATATAGTTTTGTTGAAATTTTGTGAAAAATCTGAAGTAAAAAAAAAATTAAAATAAGGCCTCCACAAAGTAGATCTTCTGTTTCTGAGGCCATTTTTCGTAAAATGGCATGTGGGCGGGTACTTTTTTATTTTATTTTTTATTTTTGTAATTTTTTCTTTGCCATCAAAAGTTCATATTCTTGGTTTGTTTGGGAGTGTGGTGGCTCAGTAGGTAGAGGTGCAGGCTGCAAGCCGAGAGGTCCTCGGTTCGAATCCCACCTGCGGCAACTGCGTTGTGTCCTTGGGCAAGACACCTCATCTCCATTGCCCGTGTGGGGGCACGATGACACCGTGTACTAAGGCGTACTGCACGTCGATGGTACGCATGTCTTCAACCCATCTAACCCTGCCTGTGCTGCAGTGCAGAGTTATGATGTTGGGAAGCTGGCAGCTTCTCGTCATTGCTCGGTGGTTCTCTCCGGGTACTCTGGCTTCCTCCACCCGTAAAACTGTCACGGTCATGATTAGCCATTGTGCATAAATATGTGACCTTAAACATCAATAAATAAATAATATCTTGGTTTGTTTTATGTTTTAGCCTCATTATCTACAGAATAGCATGGGTGGTGGGTATTTCGTCCATTGATGTAAGAAGGCTTTGCAATCCTAAAGCATTGCAGAGCCTTGTTGCACTCAAGGGACAAATTTATCAATTTTATTGACTTGGGTAAAATATCAGACAAAACCATTTAATTTTTATGTTTCAAGGTTGCATTGGTTTATAAAAAGAGAGCATGTGGCAGCCAAAAGGACCATGCTGGAGGGCCTGAGAAGCAGATTTTTTACTTTTTTAGGCCTAACAAATTTTGATATTGGGTAAAGGGTTAACCCCAACCAAATATATCAGACAAATCCACACATCTCGTTGTACAAAATTCAACAAAAGATTTTATATCTCAATATTTGCTTCGAAAACATTTTCTTTGAAACCATCCTGTAGAGCTCATTCTCATGAAAACAAATGAAAATTTTCAGCTATTTTTTTTTAAAAATGTCATCTAGTTAACCCTTTACCTAACATGAAAAGTAGATGACACTTGCAAACAAATTTCTTGAATAACTAATTTTTTCGTCTCAAAAACATAGATTATGACCCCTCATTGGAATGAGCTCATTCCAAAGA
Organism: Pictodentalium vernedei; assembly: GCA_031216915.1. Lineage (NCBI taxonomy): Eukaryota > Metazoa > Mollusca > Scaphopoda > Dentaliida > Dentaliidae > Pictodentalium > Pictodentalium vernedei. Next base: position 389,540,108 of record CM062294.1, read on the forward strand.
GGGGGGTCATAACCTATGTTTTTGAGACAAATAATGAAAAAAATAATGAAAATTAATTGAAGTTTTTTGTGAATAGTGCTGGCCGGTTTTGGCTGTTGCGTTGGGTAAAGGGCTAACTCTTAACCTACTGCATATTTTTAGTCCCCTACCGGCATCGCCGGAGGGGACTATAGGTTTGCACTCCGTCCATCCATCAGTCTGTCAGTCTGTCCGTCTGTCAGTCACACTTTAGTTTCCGGAGTTTTTTTGGAAATGCTTCAACGGAATGATTTCATTTTTGATAAACTACTATAGAATGATGACTTACAGATCAAGTTTGAGTTTCATGCTGATTGCATTATTCTTGTGTGAGTTACGGCCCTTGGAAATACGGGAAAAAGCACCAAAATATCAGTTTTCCGGAGTTTTTTTGGAAACGCTTCAACGGAATGATTTCATTTTTGGTAAACTACTATAGAACGATAACTTACAGAGCAAGTTTGAGTTTCATGCTGATTGCATTATTCTTGTGTGAGTTACGGCCCTTGGAAATATGGAAATGCACCAAAATATCAGTTTTCCAGAGTTTTTTGGGAAACACTTCAACGGAATGATTTCATTTTTGGTAAACTACTATAGAACGATGACTTACAATCAAGTTTGAGTTTCGTGTTGATTGCATTATTCTTGTGTGAGTTACGGCCCTTGGAAATATGGAAAAGCACCAAAATATCAGTTTTCTGGAGTTTTTTTGGAAACGCTTCAACGGAATGATTTCATTTTTGTTAAACTACTATAGAACGATGACTTACAGATCAAGTTTGAGTTTCATGCTGATTGCATTATTCTTGTGTGAGTTATGGCCCTTGGAAATATGGAAAAGCGCCAAAATTTCAGTTTTCCAGACTTTTTTTTGGAAATGCTTCAACAGAATGATTTCATTTTTGGTAACCTACTATAGAAGGATGACTTACAGATCAAGTTTGAGTTTCATGCTGATTGCCTTATTCTTGTGTGAGTTATTGCCCTTGGAAATCAGTTTTCCGGACTTTTTCTGGAAACGCTTCAACGGAATGATTTAATTTTTGGTAACCTACTATAGAACGATGACTTACAGATCAAGTTTCATTTACACTCTGTCCATCCATCCGTCAGTCTGTCGGTCGTACTTTAGTTTTCCGGACTTTTTTTGGAAACGCTTCAACGGAATAGTTTCATTTTTGGTAACCTACTATAGAACGATGACTTACAGATCAAGTTTCATTTGTACTCTGTCCATCTTTCAGTCTGTCAGTCAGTCTGTCAGTCATACTTTAGTTTTCCGGACTTTTTTTTGGAAATGATTCAACCGAATGATTTCATTCTTGGTAACCTACTATAGAACGATGACTTACAAATCAAGTTTGAGTTTCATGCTGATTGCATTATTCTTGTGTGAGTTATGGCCATTGGAAATATGGAAAAGCACCAAAATATCAGTTTTCTGGACTTTTTTTTGGAAATGCTTCAACAGAATTCATGCTGATCACATCTAGGTTATAACATTTGTATAATTATTAATGCTCATTAGTCCGGTAGGGGACATTGTATTGCTTCAGCAATACAAGCGCTCTTGTTAAAAATATTTTTATCAAATCTAGTCATGGCTGCTGTAAAGCCATGACTAGATTCGATAAAAATCTTTTGGAAATATAACCCTTTACCCAATACCCGTGATTTCAAAATTTATTATTTTAAATATTACTTTTTAAAATTTTTCAAAAAATTTCAACAAAACCATATCATATAACCCCACATAGGAATGAGCATGGTGAGCTCGTTCAAATGCAGGGTCACATGGTATGGTTTTGATGAAATTTAAAAAAAAAATTGATTTCCAATTGCTCATTTTGTAAATTATGTGAGGGAATGCAGCCGATTTGTTAAGTAAAGAGTTAACTCAAAAAATCATTGGTCAAAATCTTGATTTAATTTACAGAGTGTAAATTTAATTAACTGTTTGAGTGCTAGAAGCCAGTATCAGCACTCCACTGAAATGTACTGAACGCCACTATCGTGGCTTTACACTGTTTGCGCTATTCTGTCATTAGATCAGCAGTAGTAGAAGAAAAAATAATAATATAAAATTATTTTGTTACAATTTATTGGAGAGTGCCAACTGGCACTTTCCAATAAATTGCAACGAAACAATTATTTATGAGCAGTATCTTGCTAAACTAAGGCTCCTTTTACTGGTGGTGTGATATCTTTGAAAAAAATACTTGCGTTACAAATGACCGAAGATCTCATTGATCCTCTTTCCATTGAGGTGTCATAAGCTATGTTTGTTAGGCAAAAAATGCTTTTTTGTAAGACCCCACAAAGTAGATCTTCTGTTTCCCAGGCCATTTTTTTTTTAATATAATTGCATGTGGGCGGGTGTTTTTTAATTTAATTTTTTTAAATTATTTCTTTGCCATCCAAAGTTCATGTTCTTGGTTTGTTTGTTTTAGGCCTCATAATCTACAGAATAGCATGGGTGGTGGTGTATTTCGTCCCTTGAGGGCAAGGAGGCTTTGCAATACTGAAGCATTGCAAATCCTTGTTGCACTCAAGGGACAAATTTATCAATTTTATTAACTTGGGTAAAATATCCGACATAAGCCATTTGATATTTATTTTTTAGCTTAACTTGACAAAGTCAAGATAAGCTATTGACATCATGCTTGCGGAAGTCTGTTAGTATGTGAGTCTGTTAGTCTGTGAGTCCGTTCACATTTTCCTTTAGCACAGGCTACACCGCGTAGTTCTTTTCCAATCGTCCCGAAATTTCATATGCAGGTTTGGGGTCATGTCTAGATGAGAATGTTCCCTTTTGGTCGCGATCGGTCAACCGTGATGGCTGCCCGAGCCCAAAACCCAAAAACCTTTAGTACTGTCTACAGGTCGTATTTATGAAGGGATTTCATTGTAACATGGTAGGATGCCTCTGTATAATATCTAGATGAGAACATCCCCTTTTGGTCATGATCTGTCATCCATGATGGCTGCCCAAGCCCGAAACCCAAAAACTTTTAGCACAGCATGCAGGTCATAGTTAATATGGAGGGATTTCATTGTAACTTGGTAGGCTGACTGCATATGATGTCTAGATGGGAGCTTCCCGATTTGGTTGTGATCTGTCAACCGGGATGACTGCCCAAGCCCAAAACCCAAAAACCTTTAGCACAGTCTACAGGTCGTATTTATGGAGGGATTTCATTGTAACTTGGTAGGTTGACTTCATATAATGTCTAGATGAGAATGTCCCCTTTTGGTCACGATTGGTCAACTGTGACAGCTACAGGAGCTCGAAGCCCAAAAACTTTTAGCACAGTCTATAGGTCACATTTATGAAGGGATTTCATTGTTATTTGGTAAGATGACTCCAAATAATGTTTAGATGAAAAGGACCCCTTTTGGTCGCGATCATTCAGCCTTGACGGCTGCCCAAGCCCAAAACCCGAAAACTTTTAGCCTAGTCTATAGGTCGTATTTATGGAGGGATTTCATTGTAACTTGGTAGGTTGACTCCATATAATGTCTAGATGATAGCGTCCCATTTTGGTCATGATTGGTCAGCTGTGACAGCTACAGAGGCCTGAAGCCCAAAAACCTTTAGCACAGCCTACAGGTAATATTGGGAGTGTGGTGGCTCAGTAGGTAGAGGTGCAGGCTGCAAGCCGAGAGGTCCTCGGTTCGAATCCCACCTGCGGCAACCACATTGTGTCCTTGGGCAAGACACTTCATCTCCATTGCCTGCGTGGGGGCATGGTGGCATTGTGTACTATGGCGTACTGCATGTCGATGGTGCACTTGTCTTCAACCAATGCTAACCCTGCTTGTGTGGAGTTAGTATGTTGGGGAGCTGACAGTTGCTCGCCATTGCTCGGTGCTTCTCTCCGGGTACTCTGGCTTCCTTCACCCGTAAAACTGTCACGGTCATGATTAGCCATTGTGCATAAATATGTGACCTTAAACACCAATAAATAAATAAATGCAGGTCATATTTATGAAAGGATTCCATTGTAACTTGGTAGGATCACTCCAGATAATCCCCAGATGAGAACGTCCCCTTTTGGTTGCGATCATTCAACCATGATGGCTGCCCAAGCCCAAAACCCGAAAACTTTAGCACAGACTACAGGTCGCATTTATGAAGGGATTTCATTGTAACGTGGAAGGATCACTCAGTATAATGTTGAGATGAGGATGTCTCCTTTTGGTTGTGATCAGTCACCCACGATGGCTACACAGGCCCGAAGCCCAAAAACCTTTAGCACAGACTACAGGCCGTATTTATGAAGGCATTTCATTGTAACTTGATGCGATGACTTGTTTTGGAATAATTTCAATAACTTGGTAACTTTGATTGACATACATTAACTGTGAGGGCCACATACATAACTTGGTAACTTTGGTTGACACATTAACTGTGAGGGCCACGTACATTAACTGTGAAGACCACATTAACCCACCCCTCATCTCTTTAGTACAGCCTACAGCTCAAATTATTTTTATTGAAAACATAGCATACAGGGAACAGAAATTAACATATTCCCAATTAACACAATTCTTGTCTTATTTCATAATCCTTTCATAAACACCGAACATTATCTTTTTCATCGGGGGCGCGGTGGCTCAGTTGGTAGCAATGCAGGCAGCAAGCCGAGAGGTCCACGATTTGAATCCCACCTGCGGCAACCGCGTTGTGGCCTTGGCACTTCACCCCTATTGCCCACGTGGGGGTACAGTGACGCTGTGTACTAAGGCGTACTGCACGTCGATGGTGCACCTGTCTTCAACCAATGCTAACCCTGCTTGTGTGGAGTTGGTATGTTGGGGAGCTGACAGTTGCTCGCCATTGCTTGGTGGTTCTCTCCGGGTACTCCGGCTTCCTCCACCCGTAAAACTGTCACGGTCACGGTTAGCCATTGTGCAGAAATATGTGACCTTAAACACCAATAAATAAATAAATAAATAATCTTTTTCATCATACACAACACACAGACAAGTTAAGCAACAGTGTCATTGACACTTTCATTTAAAGTTTGCATTGGTTATAAAAAGAGAGCATGTGGCAGGGCCTGAGAAACAGATTTTTAACTTTTTTAGTCTTTATTCAAGAAATTTGTCATCAACTATTTGTGCCAAGTGGAAGGAGATGCTGAAAAAGATCTGAATGGCCAAGACAACCCCAGATTATTATCCCATCGCAGGAAAGGATAAATTGAACAATAATTATCAGATTTTAATTAATTTTGGTCTGCTTGTTTATATTAACAATGAAATAAATAAAAAATTTCATTGCCTCCCCCCCCCCCCCCCCTCCCAATGTAAGTTTCACAGAACATAGAATACCCAAAATGGTCTTCAATATAGGGATACACATGCTGCAAATGTCTCAGATTCACTCTAAATGCACTGAGTTTTGCAAAATTCTATTGTGGGGAGGCATAGTCCTAACTAGGAACCTCTGGTCATAACCATGCTCCCACTTTCCTGACCAGAGGTTCCTAGTTAGGACTATGGGAGCACCTCACATCCCTCCCCCCTGCACAGCTGGACTTTCAAATATTATTTTTTCCCCTCCAAAAAAAAACACCACTCGTTCATTTGTTGCGAGTTACTGCTTTTATCCAACAGAAAAAAAAATTCACACATACTTTTAAATTTTGATTTGTAACATTATTGATGATTAATTGATGTGCAACATGAATTAAGAAAGAATGTATTAATTCATAAAGAAATTAAGAATGAATGTATTAATTTGTGAAGAGTTACTGCCCTTGATCCACTTAGAAACACCTTTGCAAAAAAACCAACGTCAAGAGGGTACATGAGAGATGGAATCAACTCCACCGACACACTTCAGTTTACAGCTGTGAAACTTTTCTGTATTATTGACTACAGATTGCTGATGTGAAACATGTACATAGATGGCAGGGTACTGTGATCAGATGAATCCCCCACCCAATCTGGCCGCTTTCCTTCACATTTTTAAATAATTGTTACAATGTCGAGGTACCTGTGGTCACAGGGCATTTTCTGTTTTTAGCTCACTTGACTGAAAGTCAGTGGGAGCTATTGCCATCACTTGGCATCCATCATACGTCATCAGTTAACTTTTGAAACTTGTCTTCTGGGTCAAATTCAAACATATATTACACAGACTATCTTTGGAATATACCCTTTCTACTTTGTTCAGATGAAGCTGCAGCCATCTTTGAGTGGTTGTGGTTAATGCCCAAAAAGCCTAATGTGATGAAGATTAAAAGTTTGTTCAAGGGAAGTTTGTGTGTCAATATTTGGACTCTCCGTGGAAACATGCCTATTTTGGGCTCCACCCAAAATTTGTGTTTCAAGAACTGATGGGCTGATTTGAACCAGATTTGACATGTAGTTTAATTGGGTCAAAAGTCTTTGATTGATGCCTGAAAATTTTTCACAGCCCCATGGGAACCCCAGGAGCTAAAAAAAACACACAAACCTTCTCATATTTAAAAAACTGCATGGACCTGAATAATGTTTTTAGCTCGCCTGAGCGAAGCTCAAGGGGAGCTTTACTTATCACTTTCCGTCCGTCGTTAACTTTACATTATCGACTTCTTCTCACAAACAGCTGGACCAAATTCAACAAAAGTTGCTGTGCATGTTCCCTATCATATGTCAATTCAAGTTTGTTCAAATCAAGTTGACCCGCCCCTTGGTAGGGCCCCGCCCAAAAAGTGAGCCTAAATCTTAGAAAATCTTCTCCTCATGAACCAGCAGTAGCAGAGACTTGATATTAGGTGTGCAGCTTCCTTTTGAGGTGTAGACTCAGATTTGTTCAAGAGAAGTTCTAGGGGCTATATTTGCCATCGTTATGGGAGGGGCAAGAATTTTTGCCCTGCCCAAAATTTCTATTTTCCAAACCGAGAGGCTGATTTGAACCAAATTTGACATGAGGTTTTATTGGGACATAAGTAGTAAATTTATGCCAAAAATATTTTCCTGTCCCCCCCCCCATGGGAACCGCAGGTGCTAAAAATAGAAAAAAATTAAAACGCCCATATCTCCAGAACTACACAGCACTGAGAATTCTTATTTGGTGTGAAGCTTCCTTAGGACCAACAGAATGGAATGGTAAAAAAAAATTGCTATCAGTTTTATCATGGGGTACATTTTTGGGACTTTGAAAAAGTGCTGAGTCAGCATGGGAAAAACATTTAAGACTACTTTTCTCCCAAACCACTGCTCCAAAAGCTTTCAAATTTCACATATAACATCTTTGGAAGATTGTTTCACATATTTAATGAAATCAATCCCCTGGGTCCATATTTGGGCCCAAATGTTAAAATTAGTGCAGATGAGGAAAAAATCTTCTTCTTCAGATCTGCCAATAAGAATCTTTTGATATTTGGTATGCAGCATCCTTAGGTGGGGTGAGATTCAAGTTTGTTCAAGACAAGTCCCTGGGTTCATATTTGGGCTCCCTGTGGGAGCCCGAATTATAACTTCGTTCAGTATGAGGAATTTTTATGTGTACCCATACTATGTATGGTACACATAATGCCGTCATCCGGGGTGGCCATCCGTCGTTCGTCCATCCTTTGTCCGTCTGTCTGTCCATCTGTCCATCCGGCGTCCGTATCCCTTTCTTTGTCATTCAATAACTTGAAAAATATTGCTTGGATTGTCAAGTTACTTTAAATTTGTGTTCAGGTTACTGATGTGCCGAGCTGTATAGTTTTTGGTGTAAATCTGATCATTTGATCCTGAGATATTAACCCTTTATCCTTCAAATTGAAAACTCCTCCAATCCATTTGGCATTCGATAACTTGAAAAATATTGCTTGGATTGTCAAGTTACTTTATATTTGTTTTCAGGTTACTGATGTGCCATGCTGTATAGTTTTTGGTGTAAATCTGATAATTTGATCCTGAGATATTAACCCTTTATCCTTCAAATTGAAAATTCCTCCAATCCCTTTGGCATTCGATAACTTGAAAAATATTGCTTGCATTGTCTAGTTACTTTATATTTGTGTTCAGGTTACTGATTTGCCGAGCTGTATAGTTTTTGGTGTAAATCTGATGATTTGATCCCAAGATATTAACCCTTTATCCTTCAAATTGAAAATTCCTCCAATCCCTTTGGCATTCGATAACTTGAAAAATATTGCTTGGATTGTCAAGTTACTTTATATTTGTGTTCAGGTTACTGATGTGCCAAGCTGTATATTTTTTTTTGTTTGTCCGTCTGTCCGTCCGGCCGTCCATCCGTCGGTCTGTCCATTCGGCGTCAGTATCCATTTCTTTGTCATTCGATAACTTGAAAAATATTACTTGGCTTGTCAAGTTACTTTATATTTGTGTTCAGGTTACTGATGTGCCGAGCTGTATAGTTTTGGGTGTAAATCTGATAATTTGATCCTGAGATATTAACCCTTTATCCTTCAAATTGAAAATTACTCCAATCCCTTTGGCATTTGATAACTTGAAAAATATTGCTTGGATTGTCTAGTTACTTTATAGTTGTGTTCAGGTTACTGATTTGCCGAGCTGTATAGTTTTTGGAGAAAATCTGATAATTTGATCCCGAGATATTAACCCTTTATCCTTCAAATTGAAAATTCCTCCAATCCCTTTGGCATTCGATAACTTGAAAAATATTGCTTGGATTGTCAAGTTACTTCATATTTGTGTTCAGGTTACTGATGTGCCGAGCTGTATAATTTTGTTTGTTTGTCCGTCTGTCCGTCCGTCTGTCGGTCTGTCCATCCGGCGTCCATATCCATTTCTTTGTCATTCGATAACTTGAAAAATATTGCTTGGCTTGTCAAGTTACTTTATATTTGTGTTCAGATTACTGATGTGCCGAGCTGTATAGTTTTTGGTGTAAATCTGTAATTTTGATCCTGAGATATTAACCCTTTATCCTTCAAATTGAAAATTCCTCCAATCCCTTTGGCATTCGATAACTTGAAAAATATTGCTTGGATTGTCAAGTTACTTCTTATTTGTGTTCAGGTTACTGATGTGCCGAGCTGTATAGTTTTTTTTGTTTGTCCGTCTGTCCGTCCGTCCGTCGGTCTGTCCATCTGGCATCCGTATCCATTTCTTTGTCATTCGATAACTTGAAAAATATTGCTTGGCTTGTCAAGTTACTTTATATTTGTGTTCAGATTACTGATGTGCCGAGCTGTATAGTTTTTGGTGTAAATCTGTAATTTTGATCCTGAGATATTAACCCTTTATCCTTCAAATTGAAAATTCCTCCAATCCCTTTGGCATTCGATAACTTGAAAAATATTGCTTGGATTGTCAAGTTACTTTATATTTGTGTTCAGATTACTGATGAGCCGAGCTGTATAGTTTTGGGTGTAAATCTGATAGTTTGATCCTGAGATATTAACCCTTTATCCTTCAAATTGAAAATTCCTCCAATCCCTTTGGCATTCGATAACTTGAAAAATATTGCTTGCATTGTCAGGTTACTGTATATAGGTTACTGATGTGCCGAGCTATATAGTTTTTGGTGTAAATCTGATAATTTGATCCTGAGATATTAACCCTTTATCCTTCAAATTGAAAATTCCTCCAATCCCTTTGGCATTCGATAACTTGAAAAATATTGCTTGGATTGTCAAGTTACTTTATATTTGTGTTCAGGTTACTGATGAGCTGAGCTGTATAGTTTTTGGTGTAAATCTGATAGTTTGATCCTGAGATATTAACCCTTTATCCTTCAAATTGAAAATTCCTCCAATCCATTTGGCATGAGATAACTCAAAAAATATCAATGCGATTGTCATGTTACTTCATATATATGTTCAGGTTACTGATGTGCTGTGCTGTGTAGTTTTTTATGTAAATCTGATAATTTGATCCGGAGATATTAACCCTTTATCCAACAAATTAGACACTACTCCAATCCATTTCTATATGTACCCATACCATGTATGGTGTACATAATGTCGGCATCCGTGGTGGCCCTCCGTCATACAGCTTTCTACTAGTTGCGTATATGGGTACACATCTGATGATTTCATCGGCCTATTTTTCTTTAAAAATCTTCTTCTTCAGATTCAGCAGTCGGAATGTTTTGATATTTGGAATGCAGCATCCTTAGTGGGGTGAGATTGAAGTTTGATCAAGCCATGTCCCTAGGTTCATATTTGGGCTCATTGTGGGAGCTTGAATTGTAACTTAGTTCAAAATGAGGAATTTTCTTAAAAAATCTTCTTCAGATCCAGCAGTTAGAATATTTTGATATTTGGTATGCAGCATCCTTATCGGGGTGAGATTCAAGTTTGTTGAAGCCAAGTCCCTGGGTTCATATTTGGGCTCCCTGTGGGAGCCCGAATTATAACTTACTTCAATATGAGGAATTTTTCTTTAAAAATCTTCTTCAGATTCAGCGGTAGGAATGTTTTGATATTTGGCATGCAGCATTCTTAGGGGGTGAGATTCAAGTTTGTTCAAGCCAAGTCCCCGGTTTGATATTTGGGCTCCCTGTGCAAGCCTGAATTATAACTTAGTTCAATATGAGGAATATTCTTCAAAAATCTTATTCTTCAAAAATCTTCTTCACATTCACCAGTCAGAATCTTTTGATATTTGGAAAACGGCATCCCACTGGAAGTGAGATTCAAGTTTGTTCAAGCCAAGTCCCTGGGTTCATATTTGGGCTTCCTATGGGAGCCCGAATTATAACTTAGTTCAATATGAGGAATATTCTTTAAAAATATGGATATTTGGTATAAGCTTTTCTAAGGAGGGGCAGATGCAACTTGTTGAAATCAATTCCCTGGGTTTTATATTTAGGCTACCATGTGAGGTGAGCGCCCTCATGCCCCCTGGGGCCTCTTGTTTGGTATGCATCTTCCTTAGGACCGGTGGAATCAGATGAAGCAAAAATATGTTATCGGTTTTGTCACTGGGTCCCGAATGAGGATGCCCATTTTAGCACAGTTGGCAATGGGGAAATGCTGAGTCATCATCTAATTTGAAAAGGTCTTCTTTAAAACCACCAGGCCAAATTCATACAGATATGGCCCAGACCATCTTTGGAGTATATCCTTTCTACTTTGTTCAAATGAAGCTGCTGCCACCTTTGGGCTGGGGTTAATGCCCCAAAAACCTAAAAGTCCTTAAAAATCTTCTTCTCATGAACCACCACAGAGAATGCTTTGATATTTGGCATGGAACTTCCTTTGGTGGTGAAGATTGAAGGTTGTTCAAGGCCTGTTTGCAGGTCAATATTTGGGCTCTGTGTGGTAGCATGCCCATTTTGGGCTCCACCCCAAATTTCTATTTCATAAACCACTGGACTGATTTGAACCAAATTTTGCATGTAGTTTTAATTTGGTCATAAATACCTGATGGATACCCAGAAAATTTGTTTGCAGCCCCGTAGGAACCTCAGGGGCTAAGAATGGAACAATTCAAACGCTCATATTTCAAAAACTGCACGGATCTAAATAGAATATCATTTTTGGTATGCAGCCTCCCCCCCCCCCCCCCCCCCCACACACACACACCGACCGGTGTCAAAAGGTTTGCACCTTCAGCCATCGCTTTCTTGGCATTTTGCACGTGCTCTTTGCTTAAGGCTCCGCAAACGTTAACATCGACTATAGCGCTCACGTTCTCTCTGATGTCGATACAGGCAACACGGGTAAAACCAGCTTTACCACTCATCTTGAGCCAAGGCTCGTCGGTACAACCCCTAGACCGTATAGTTAATTACCAATGATCAAGTCTGTGAAGGCCTTTAAATAAAGTTCTAACTAGCCAGAGACAGAGATAACTTTATTCATGCCAATCTGTCCACGTTCTCTAACCTCCTCAACTGATATTTCTGGCAGTAAACAAACATACGTCGACTGCTCTACCAGTTGCAAATTAATTTGTAAGTATTGGACAACAAAAATCAAGTCGGGGTAGCCCTTATTGATTTATTTAGTTAGCGATGTTTTCCCCCAAGCTCAGCCGTTGTGAGAACAGGGCGTGTAGACTCTACCTCGCTGGCACACACGATTGACAAGTATATCGCCGAAATGATGATTTCGCGCGCCGAAGGCGCGCAGGGACGATATGGGGGACAAGCCCCTTTCGACCCTCGGTAGCTGTATATGATGGCTGTCACATGTCTAGGCGTGTTGAAGGAGGAAAAGGATCCGGTACACAGCAGGTGTCTCCAGTTGTGGGTAGGCGGTCTCGTTGACTGAAGTCGGTTGGACCCTCGGGTGAGGACCAGTGTGGGAGGTTGGGTCCTCTCACAAAGGTACTACCTCTCCCGAGGGTGCAGTCGATCTGGATTTTCGGGCAAGTATAGTCTGCCGCTTCGATGATGATAATGAGTGATGGCCATCACTGGCAAGTATAATCTGTCTCAGGCTGTCTCTGTTATAGTTGGACTCTATGAAGGAAAACAACAACGACCCCTTTCGGGGACCACCAAGAAGAAGACCCGAACTTCCCTGGTTCGGGGGCAGGCCTGCATTGTAATCCTATTGGGTTGGGACAGAAAGATGCGCAATGCGCTTACAAAAAGGGGCAGAGGCAGGACGCAGGACCAACGCTCGCCTCCCTTAAAGTGGTTGACCACTTTTAGGGATGGAGCGGAGGATGTTCAGGAACTGTGGGAGTGACTGTTTCCATAACGGTTAGACTGTCTGTAGCGGTTATTGGGGTGCTGGTCAAAAAAGCATCTTCTGTGTACCTGCTTAAAAGAAGGTAGAATTAGTTTTCATTAGAATATGCAAACTTTAAAGATAAAAGTAGCACCTCTTTAGTTGCGTGTCCTTGTGGTATCTGCTGTGTGTGTGTGGAGAGTATGGAATGCACGAATCTTTACATTCGTAAGAGCAGTAACATACTCTCGTGTGGTATTGCTCTGTGTGGGTGCTTGTCGCTATGGGGGAGAGTATGAAATGCACGAATCTTGAAAAACTCAAGGCGGGTAGCCCTTAATGACTTATTTAGGTAGCGATGTTTTCCCCCAAGCTCAGCCGTTGTGAGAACAGGGCGTGTAGACTCTACCTCGCTGTCAAACACGATTGACAAGTATATGTCAACTTAGCGCGCTTTTATAGAATGCACCATATTAGTTTGTTACATAACTTTTGAAATGCTGCAATGAAGAAGTGAAGCGTTACCGTACACTGTAAGATGGAAAATGCTATCATTAATGTATAAAGGATTGCACATGTCTTTGAAAACAACAACAAAAAATAAAAAAAAAACAAAAAACTATGGGAGAATTATGAAGATTCTTTGCACAAGCTTCTTTCTTATCAGCTAACTGAATGTATTGTTTGAACCAGAGGCGTTGTTAAAGGGTGTTTGGGGTTGAAACCCCCAATAATGTTTCCAGTCACGACATCTTCACCTGGATTGAATCTTAGATATCAATCCCCACTTGCTTGTAATCATGCACTGTCTTACGAGATCAGGTTTGATACCTGAAAATTTGTCACACTCAGTTGGCCTCACAAATGGAAACCTGTACTTACCCGATTCGAACAGATGGGGCCCATCATGGCCCATTTTGAGCACTAGGCCTCGACGTTTTAATTAAATATGGCTTTGGGTCACGATTACAACAAGTATATTTTATATTTCCAAAAATAAATTTCAAAGAAATCTTAAGTGCTTCAACTATAATCCCCCCCCCCCCCCCCCACCGCACATCCCGAATAAAATTCCAACTACATCATCAAGGCATGCCTTCAACAAAGGCATGTGGTAAAGGAGTAGTTGAAATATTTCATCAGTCGTAACCTGAGCAATCGCCGTCGGAACAATTCATGTCTTCAACCCCTCCTCATTTGGTCCTCTTCGTGACGCATCACACCTTTTAAGACATTGAACCACTGGGTTCAACCCAGAGGTGAAATGGCTGAAACTTTGCTTATTATTTTCATTTTTTCTCACAGACGAGGGGGTTTTGCCTGGAAAGAAACTCCATTCCATGGGTGTTTCAGTGATAGTCCTCAATCCACGCAGTAATAACGGATTTCTTTGCTTGTGGTTCTTCGCTCGAGACTTTGGGAGTGGCGCACAAACATTTCTCTTGAGATTATTATTTCATTCGTGTTTACGGTAATTTCGAGCACCTATAGCTACCATAACCGAAAGTGCAAATTAAAGTTTTGCCAATCGTTTATACCCATTATACCGCATTGTGGGACAAACAGCCCAGGCGTTGGTTGTCGGCTCCAGTTTGTTCACAGCTACAAACCAACACAACTCTTCGTCATTTCCTAAGTTCCCAGGAAAATTATTTGAGAGTAAATGTCCAGACAGAACTTTTAGTGGGTAGCTGTTTTTTTATAAATGGACGATACTGTTCAACGAAGGACAACTGCGATTTTGCATAACTGATGTGCACATGCATCGCGATGTGTTTTATAAATTGTTTATGTGTTACTGTGACAGTTATTTCCAATATTTTTTTATCTCTGAAAGCTTTGTCGATATTCTGGTTCTAATCACAAAACAGTTTATTGCGTACATCCATTTGAAAACGCATTCATTTACTGAAATACCCCCAAACCCAACACTCATTCGACTATAAAACGTTTTCTCTAATGCGACCAACAAGAGATATTGAATAAACTTTGTTTAAGAGGGTTTTATTTATTGTCCCTAAAAAACTCCGAAGTAGCCCACATTTTAGCTTTCGTCCTCAGAATGTCCCCTATTAACCCAATACAAGTGCACAGATAGAATAGGTGATAAAATAAATGTTTATTTATGTGGATATGGGTTTCAACTCACCCTGATAGATGAACTACCCCTGCCAATAATGGAGTTCCTTGCTGGCAACGATGGAACGAGTGTTTCCATCCCACGTACAGAATGTGCGACAGAAACCCCTATCCACCCCACCCCCAACCGCACCCGATAAAATTTTCAGCGAGAAAATGACACGCAACTTAGCTGAAAACAATGAAAGGTATATTTCATTTTATTGAATTGTTATGCCCAAGCCAACAAACATTTACAGAAGTTAAGTGCTGTATCATTGCATATAACGGCAATATAAACACTGTGATGCAAATTTATAGCTGCACACAAAATTTACAAACAATAGCAGTTTTTTCACAAATGCAAGTGAAAGTGTTGTCATTTAAATTAGAGCTTAAGCAGAATGCCCCCCCCCCCCCCTCCCCCTTTCGTCAGTGAGCCTCCGTGAACAGGAGACAGAGAATATGTCTTGATGTCAATGTTAGATTTCGAAAAGGGTATGGTAGGGTATATTGTCCCCATTCAGCGCACCACAGCGCTGACGACGAAATATTTTTAGGTTTTCCAACCAAAATGCATCCGAATATTAAGTTGCATTTTTCAAACCACCGGGCCATTTCAATGTGCCCTTTCAGGCAGTGGATCTATCCAATCGGTTATTTTCTTGGTAGAAGATCTGACGGCAAATGCTTCAATTGAATAAAATATTTCACCAGTTTTTCCAAAGAAATAAGTTTCACAGGAGCGTCTGTTCGTAGATTGTATCATTTCCGACCGTAACTTTGTAAGTCGGATTAACTCATAATAAATTATTCTGTTTTGTTGCACCCTATGCACAAATGGCATAAACATTCGCAAACAACACAAATACACTAAGGCTGCAAACTTTCGACAGTGCAGCTACTAAATTTACAATTTTTATTTCGAATTTGATACATGCCCTTCAGTTGCCCTGTGTCCCTGAACGAGACAGGTCAGTGCACTTGTACCGATGGGCTGTTGATGCGGGGAAAAGTACACGGCACGCTGCTGGTTCATATATCTTCACTCAGCAAATGCAGTTTTGGAGTCTAGTTTGACTCTGGTCTGGTCTAAGCCGAAAACACTAACAGTTATATGTGGCTACGATTGCAACTCGCCTGATACAGAGCTACACTTCATAAGCAGTATTTTTCTAATTTCTGAGCTATACTGTAGAAAGAATGAGGGTGATGGGGGGGGGGGGGGGGGATTCAACTCCTGCATTAGTCGATCATCTCGTCCTCGGCATTTAGTGTGTTAAAAAAAAGAAGAAACAACATAGCACAGCACATTGTGTTTAAACTAATGTATCGGAGTTGCAGCAATCTGACCCGTCCTTTTTCCAGAGATCAGAATGGAATATTTTTGTAGGGTGGTGGCGATAAAATAGGCCGAGCCTGTTCGCCAAACCCCATTTCGTCTTAAAGGAAATAAAATGACCGTGTAAAAAAAGATCAGGCGCGTAACGCCCCCCCCCCCCCCCCAAAAAGAGAGAAAATATCCTGATACTGTGTTTCACCAGACAGCAGTTGGCCATGAAATTATTAGTCGAGTTGTGACGACGTGATGAATGGCGGGCGGGCGGTTGGGTGGGCAGAATTCGGGCGGGCGGGCGGACGGGTGTAAACAATTGGTTTCCGGATGATAACTTGATAATGGTTCAACCCATGTTCATGAAACTGCATATGTATGTTCGTATCCGTGAGAGGAAGAACCTTATTAATTTTGGACTTGCTTGGTCGAAGGTCAAGGTCACAGTGACCTTGAACATAGTAAATTGTAAACAATTGGTTTCCGGATGATAACTTGATTACGGTTCAACTCACATTCACGAAACTTCATATGTGGGTTGGCCTTCGTGAGGTGAAGAACCTTACTTATCTTGGACTCTCTAGGTCTAAGGTCAAGGTCACAGTGTCCCTGAACATAGTAAATGAAAACAATTGGTTTCCGGATGATAACTTGATAATGGCTCGACCCATGTTCGTGAAGCTTCACAGTTAGGTTGGCATCAGTGAGAGGAAGAGCCCTATTTATTTTGGACTCGCTAGGTGAAAGGTCAAGGTTACAGTGACCTTCAACATAGTAAATCGTAAACAATTTGTTTCCGGATGATAACTTGATAATGTTTCGACCCACGTTCATGAAGCCACATAGGCAGGTTGGCATCAGTGAGAGGAAGAACCCCATTTATTTTGGACTTGCTTGGTGAAAGGTCAAGGTCACAGTGACCTTCAACATAGTAAATCGTAAACAATTGGTTTCCGGACGATAACTTCATAATGGTTTGACCCACATTCATGAAACTCCACAGGTAGGTTGGCCTACGTGCGTGGAAGACCCCTATTCATTTTGGACTCACTAGGTCAAAGACCAAGGTCACAGTGACCTTGAACGTAATAAATCGTAATCAATTGGTTTCCAGATGATAGTTTGACAATGGTTCCACCTACGTTCATGAAACTTCATAGGTAGGTTGGCATTGGTGCAAGAAAGAGCCCTATTTATATCGGAATCACTAGGTCAAAAGTCAAGGTCACAGTGACCCTTTACATAGTAAAGTGTAAACAATTGGTTTCCGGACGATAAGTTGATAATGATTAAACTCACTTTTGTGCTGTCACAACTCGACAATGGGTCGGTGATCCTATCGGTATTTTTAAATACCAAGTTAGGCAGACTCCTTGCTTGCGCGAATAAAATATACACAATTAGGTGTGATCCAAACAGTTGGAAAATATGCCCTAACCGCGGCCCTGCTCAAAATAACTCTGACAAAGAACACAATATTCTGCACCCCCTCCCCCTCCCTCCCAGTGACACAACACTCTCACCATGCAATACGACAACACATAAGATAGGCAGGCCTACATGTGTATGTGCGAAGCCTTGAAAAACTGAATTTTTCCTCTGATATCAAACCTTCATAGTTATTAGACGACGAATCATTGTCATCATCGATATGTTCCGTTAACGGTCATGATAAGCCATTGTGCATAAGTATGTGACCTCAAACACCAATAAATAAATAAATATGTTTCGTTTATCTGGTGGGTTGCACGATATCAAAATAGAGGGGACATTTGAAGGCCTTGGTCAATATTTACTCTAGAATATGTTTTTCGGGTTTAAGGTTTTGCCTTTGAGCATGGATACGAATATTGACAGGGGGCAAAAAATGAATTACTATTTGGTAGATGTTTGAATTTTGGGAATTTGACATTTTTTATGAACAAAAATTTCGAAGAAAAAAGACATGATTTCTCTTAAGTTATGTGTCAGAATACTTAGTTGGAGAGATTGGCTTATTCCGTCTCTTATTTCGAGAGATACTGGCGTTTAAAATTTGGCTCTCGGCGATCATATTTTTCACTGAGATATGGACAAAGCATTCCTGTGGGACACCACGGAGACTTACGTAATCAAAGTGTTGAATGTGCAATATCGGTTTAGTACAACTGAACAGATCTCATCGAAAAATCGTCTGTTCAGAAAGAATAGAAATTTAAAGCTTTGTGAAATCAAATGCTTTGTCCATCAGTCTTGCATTCGTATGAAAATAATCATGTTTCCGACTGCTTACAAACATTTGAGATTAATTAATCCGAATAGTTTTGACTATTTAACTCTTGAATTCTTTGAGTGTATTATAACACTTTGTTGCAAAATTGTAGCGAAAAGTCCAGCAACCAAGCGGTCAAGGGGCGTTCAATACGTTGTTGAGATTAGGTTAGTAAAACTAAAATAATGCCATTACTCTCTGTAGGCCTACAACACATCAAGTTGTTGGGAAATAAATTACCTATACATCCACAAAGTACGTCATCTTTTTTTAAACAGACATAAAGTGGGAAAAGTAAATGGTACCTCGTAAAATTTAAATTTTGAATTTTCGCTTCTGCCATCTGGGGTTTGCACTGAATGAAATTGACACTTCGTGTTCATGTCTCATGTTATTGGGAGATTTTCACTCATTCTGGCACAAAATTACAAAAAAAAAACCCAACTTTTTAAACCTTTATGAAGAGGATAAAAAATATTAATTGATGGTTTCAAAGCCAACAGATTTTGAACCAATCGGCTTATCACCCTCATTTAATCCTACTCACAACTTTGGGTGTCAAATGCATAAGGACACGTGTTCTATGCTTTAGGCTCTCATCGCCATTGGGAGACATCGCTGCGAGTGGATTCAAATCCAGGTTATACTTTGAAATGGTCCTCTGCGTAATAGTACATTTTTTTTCAGTAGACTGCTCCGTTTCCTACTTCAGGTAAATAATCGCGTAAGCCTGTTTTTTGTTCAAATATGACTGGACGTCAACTGAAAAGATGTTTCAAAAGTTCTGACAAGCCAGAGACAGAGATAACTTTATTCATGCCAATCTGTCCACGTTCTCTAACCTCCTCAACTGATATTTCTGGCAGTAAACAAACATACGTCGACTGCTCTACCAGTTGCAAATTAATTTGTAAGTACTGAACAACAAAACTCAAGTCGGGTAGCCCTTATTGACTTATTTAGGTAGCGATGTTTTCCCCCAAGCTCAGCCGTTGTGAGAACAGGGCGTGTAGACTCTACCTCGCTGTCACACACGATTGACAAGTATATGTCAACTTAGCGCGCTTTTATAGAATGCACCATATTAGTTTGTTACATAACTTTTGAAATGCTGCAATGAAGAAGTGAAGCGTTACCGTACACTGTAAGATGGAAAATGCTATCATTAATGTATAAAGGATTGCACATGTCTTTGAAAACAACAACAAAAAATAAAAAAACCCAAAAAACTATGGGAGAATTATGAAGATTCTTTGCACAAGCTTCTTTCTTATCAGCTAACTGAATGTATTGTTTGAACCAGAGGCGTTGTTAAAGGGTGTTTGGGGTTGAAACCCCCAATAATGTTTCCAGTCACGACATCTTCACCTGGATTGAATCTTAGATATCAATCCCCACTTGCTTGTAATCATGCACTGTCTTACGAGATCAGGTTTGATACCTGAAAATTTGTCACACTCAGTTGGCCTCACAAATGGAAACCTGTACTTACCCGATTCGAACAGATGGGGCCCATCATGGCCCATTTTGAGCACTAGGCCTCGACGTTTTAATTAAATATGGCTTTGGGTCACGATTACAACAAGTATATTTTATATTTCCAAAAATAAATTTCAAAGAAATCTTAAGTGCTTCAACTATAATCCCCCCCCCCCCCCCCCCACCGCACATCCCGAATAAAATTCCAACTACATCATCAAGGCATGCCTTCAACAAAGGCATGTGGTAAAGGAGTAGTTGAAATATTTCATCAGTCGTAACCTGAGCAATCGCCGTCGGAACAATTCATGTCTTCAACCCCTCCTCATTTGGTCCTCTTCGTGACGCATCACACCTTTTAAGACATTGAACCACTGGGTTCAACCCAGAGGTGAAATGGCTGAAACTTTGCTTATTATTTTCATTTTTTCTCACAGACGAGGGGGTTTTGCCTGGAAAGAAACTCCATTCCATGGGTGTTTCAGTGATAGTCCTCAATCCACGCAGTAATAACGGATTTCTTTGCTTGTGGTTCTTCGCTCGAGACTTTGGGAGTGGCGCACAAACATTTCTCTTGAGATTATTATTTCATTCGTGTTTACGGTAATTTCGAGCACCTATAGCTACCATAACCGAAAGTGCAAATTAAAGTTTTGCCAATCGTTTATACCCATTATACCGCATTGTGGGACAAACAGCCCAGGCGTTGGTTGTCGGCTCCAGTTTGTTCACAGCTACAAACCAACACAACTCTTCGTCATTTCCTAAGTTCCCAGGAAAATTATTTGAGAGTAAATGTCCAGACAGAACTTTTAGTGGGTAGCTGTTTTTTTATAAATGGACGATACTGTTCAACGAAGGACAACTGCGATTTTGCATAACTGATGTGCACATGCATCGCGATGTGTTTTATAAATTGTTTATGTGTTACTGTGACAGTTATTTCCAATATTTTTTTATCTCTGAAAGCTTTGTCGATATTCTGGTTCTAATCACAAAACAGTTTATTGCGTACATCCATTTGAAAACGCATTCATTTACTGAAATACCCCCAAACCCAACACTCATTCGACTATAAAACGTTTTCTCTAATGCGACCAACAAGAGATATTGAATAAACTTTGTTTAAGAGGGTTTTATTTATTGTCCCTAAAAAACTCCGAAGTAGCCCACATTTTAGCTTTCGTCCTCAGAATGTCCCCTATTAACCCAATACAAGTGCACAGATAGAATAGGTGATAAAATAAATGTTTATTTATGTGGATATGGGTTTCAACTCACCCTGATAGATGAACTACCCCTGCCAATAATGGAGTTCCTTGCTGGCAACGATGGAACGAGTGTTTCCATCCCACGTACAGAATGTGCGACAGAAACCCCTATCCACCCCACCCCCAACCGCACCCGATAAAATTTTCAGCGAGAAAATGACACGCAACTTAGCTGAAAACAATGAAAGGTATATTTCATTTTATTGAATTGTTATGCCCAAGCCAACAAACATTTACAGAAGTTAAGTGCTGTATCATTGCATATAACGGCAATATAAACACTGTGATGCAAATTTATAGCTGCACACAAAATTTACAAACAATAGCAGTTTTTTCACAAATGCAAGTGAAAGTGTTGTCATTTAAATTAGAGCTTAAGCAGAATGCCCCCCCCCCCCCTCCCCCTTTCGTCAGTGAGCCTCCGTGAACAGGAGACAGAGAATATGTCTTGATGTCAATGTTAGATTTCGAAAAGGGTATGGTAGGGTATATTGTCCCCATTCAGCGCACCACAGCGCTGACGACGAAATATTTTTAGGTTTTCCAACCAAAATGCATCCGAATATTAAGTTGCATTTTTCAAACCACCGGGCCATTTCAATGTGCCCTTTCAGGCAGTGGATCTATCCAATCGGTTATTTTCTTGGTAGAAGATCTGACGGCAAATGCTTCAATTGAATAAAATATTTCACCAGTTTTTCCAAAGAAATAAGTTTCACAGGAGCGTCTGTTCGTAGATTGTATCATTTCCGACCGTAACTTTGTAAGTCGGATTAACTCATAATAAATTATTCTGTTTTGTTGCACCCTATGCACAAATGGCATAAACATTCGCAAACAACACAAATACACTAAGGCTGCAAACTTTCGACAGTGCAGCTACTAAATTTACAATTTTTATTTCGAATTTGATACATGCCCTTCAGTTGCCCTGTGTCCCTGAACGAGACAGGTCAGTGCACTTGTACCGATGGGCTGTTGATGCGGGGAAAAGTACACGGCACGCTGCTGGTTCATATATCTTCACTCAGCAAATGCAGTTTTGGAGTCTAGTTTGACTCTGGTCTGGTCTAAGCCGAAAACACTAACAGTTATATGTGGCTACGATTGCAACTCGCCTGATACAGAGCTACACTTCATAAGCAGTATTTTTCTAATTTCTGAGCTATACTGTAGAAAGAATGAGGGTGATGGGGGGGGGGGGGGGGGGATTCAACTCCTGCATTAGTCGATCATCTCGTCCTCGGCATTTAGTGTGTTAAAAAAAAGAAGAAACAACATAGCACAGCACATTGTGTTTAAACTAATGTATCGGAGTTGCAGCAATCTGACCCGTCCTTTTTCCAGAGATCAGAATGGAATATTTTTGTAGGGTGGTGGCGATAAAATAGGCCGAGCCTGTTCGCCAAACCCCATTTCGTCTTAAAGGAAATAAAATGACCGTGTAAAAAAAGATCAGGCGCGTAACGCCCCCCCCCCCCCCAAAAAAGAGAGAAAATATCCTGATACTGTGTTTCACCAGACAGCAGTTGGCCATGAAATTATTAGTCGAGTTGTGACGACGTGATGAATGGCGGGCGGGCGGTTGGGTGGGCAGAATTCGGGCGGGCGGGCGGACGGGTGTAAACAATTGGTTTCCGGATGATAACTTGATAATGGTTCAACCCATGTTCATGAAACTGCATATGTATGTTCGTATCCGTGAGAGGAAGAACCTTATTAATTTTGGACTTGCTTGGTCGAAGGTCAAGGTCACAGTGACCTTGAACATAGTAAATTGTAAACAATTGGTTTCCGGATGATAACTTGATTACGGTTCAACTCACATTCACGAAACTTCATATGTGGGTTGGCCTTCGTGAGGTGAAGAACCTTACTTATCTTGGACTCTCTAGGTCTAAGGTCAAGGTCACAGTGTCCCTGAACATAGTAAATGAAAACAATTGGTTTCCGGATGATAACTTGATAATGGCTCGACCCATGTTCGTGAAGCTTCACAGTTAGGTTGGCATCAGTGAGAGGAAGAGCCCTATTTATTTTGGACTCGCTAGGTGAAAGGTCAAGGTTACAGTGACCTTCAACATAGTAAATCGTAAACAATTTGTTTCCGGATGATAACTTGATAATGTTTCGACCCACGTTCATGAAGCCACATAGGCAGGTTGGCATCAGTGAGAGGAAGAACCCCATTTATTTTGGACTTGCTTGGTGAAAGGTCAAGGTCACAGTGACCTTCAACATAGTAAATCGTAAACAATTGGTTTCCGGACGATAACTTCATAATGGTTTGACCCACATTCATGAAACTCCACAGGTAGGTTGGCCTACGTGCGTGGAAGACCCCTATTCATTTTGGACTCACTAGGTCAAAGACCAAGGTCACAGTGACCTTGAACGTAATAAATCGTAATCAATTGGTTTCCAGATGATAGTTTGACAATGGTTCCACCTACGTTCATGAAACTTCATAGGTAGGTTGGCATTGGTGCAAGAAAGAGCCCTATTTATATCGGAATCACTAGGTCAAAAGTCAAGGTCACAGTGACCCTTTACATAGTAAAGTGTAAACAATTGGTTTCCGGACGATAAGTTGATAATGATTAAACTCACTTTTGTGCTGTCACAACTCGACAATGGGTCGGTGATCCTATCGGTATTTTTAAATACCAAGTTAGGCAGACTCCTTGCTTGCGCGAATAAAATATACACAATTAGGTGTGATCCAAACAGTTGGAAAATATGCCCTAACCGCGGCCCTGCTCAAAATAACTCTGACAAAGAACACAATATTCTGCACCCCCTCCCCCTCCCTCCCAGTGACACAACACTCTCACCATGCAATACGACAACACATAAGATAGGCAGGCCTACATGTGTATGTGCGAAGCCTTGAAAAACTGAATTTTTCCTCTGATATCAAACCTTCATAGTTATTAGACGACGAATCATTGTCATCATCGATATGTTCCGTTAACGGTCATGATAAGCCATTGTGCATAAGTATGTGACCTCAAACACCAATAAATAAATAAATATGTTTCGTTTATCTGGTGGGTTGCACGATATCAAAATAGAGGGGACATTTGAAGGCCTTGGTCAATATTTACTCTAGAATATGTTTTTCGGGTTTAAGGTTTTGCCTTTGAGCATGGATACGAATATTGACAGGGGGCAAAAAATGAATTACTATTTGGTAGATGTTTGAATTTTGGGAATTTGACATTTTTTATGAACAAAAATTTCGAAGAAAAAAGACATGATTTCTCTTAAGTTATGTGTCAGAATACTTAGTTGGAGAGATTGGCTTATTCCGTCTCTTATTTCGAGAGATACTGGCGTTTAAAATTTGGCTCTCGGCGATCATATTTTTCACTGAGATATGGACAAAGCATTCCTGTGGGACACCACGGAGACTTACGTAATCAAAGTGTTGAATGTGCAATATCGGTTTAGTACAACTGAACAGATCTCATCGAAAAATCGTCTGTTCAGAAAGAATAGAAATTTAAAGCTTTGTGAAATCAAATGCTTTGTCCATCAGTCTTGCATTCGTATGAAAATAATCATGTTTCCGACTGCTTACAAACATTTGAGATTAATTAATCCGAATAGTTTTGACTATTTAACTCTTGAATTCTTTGAGTGTATTATAACACTTTGTTGCAAAATTGTAGCGAAAAGTCCAGCAACCAAGCGGTCAAGGGGCGTTCAATACGTTGTTGAGATTAGGTTAGTAAAACTAAAATAATGCCATTACTCTCTGTAGGCCTACAACACATCAAGTTGTTGGGAAATAAATTACCTATACATCCACAAAGTACGTCATCTTTTTTTAAACAGACATAAAGTGGGAAAAGTAAATGGTACCTCGTAAAATTTAAATTTTGAATTTTCGCTTCTGCCATCTGGGGTTTGCACTGAATGAAATTGACACTTCGTGTTCATGTCTCATGTTATTGGGAGATTTTCACTCATTCTGGCACAAAATTACAAAAAAAAAACCCAACTTTTTAAACCTTTATGAAGAGGATAAAAAATATTAATTGATGGTTTCAAAGCCAACAGATTTTGAACCAATCGGCTTATCACCCTCATTTAATCCTACTCACAACTTTGGGTGTCAAATGCATAAGGACACGTGTTCTATGCTTTAGGCTCTCATCGCCATTGGGAGACATCGCTGCGAGTGGATTCAAATCCAGGTTATACTTTGAAATGGTCCTCTGCGTAATAGTACATTTTTTTTCAGTAGACTGCTCCGTTTCCTACTTCAGGTAAATAATCGCGTAAGCCTGTTTTTTGTTCAAATATGACTGGACGTCAACTGAAAAGATGTTTCAAAAGTTCTGACAAGCCAGAGACAGAGATAACTTTATTCATGCCAATCTGTCCACGTTCTCTAACCTCCTCAACTGATATTTCTGGCAGTAAACAAACATACGTCGACTGCTCTACCAGTTGCAAATTAATTTGTAAGTACTGAACAACAAAACTCAAGTCGGGTAGCCCTTATTGACTTATTTAGGTAGCGATGTTTTCCCCCAAGCTCAGCCGTTGTGAGAACAGGGCGTGTAGACTCTACCTCGCTGTCACACACGATTGACAAGTATATGTCAACTTAGCGCGCTTTTATAGAATGCACCATATTAGTTTGTTACATAACTTTTGAAATGCTGCAATGAAGAAGTGAAGCGTTACCGTACACTGTAAGATGGAAAATGCTATCATTAATGTATAAAGGATTGCACATGTCTTTGAAAACAACAACAAAAAATAAAAAAACCCAAAAAACTATGGGAGAATTATGAAGATTCTTTGCACAAGCTTCTTTCTTATCAGCTAACTGAATGTATTGTTTGAACCAGAGGCGTTGTTAAAGGGTGTTTGGGGTTGAAACCCCCAATAATGTTTCCAGTCACGACATCTTCACCTGGATTGAATCTTAGATATCAATCCCCACTTGCTTGTAATCATGCACTGTCTTACGAGATCAGGTTTGATACCTGAAAATTTGTCACACTCAGTTGGCCTCACAAATGGAAACCTGTACTTACCCGATTCGAACAGATGGGGCCCATCATGGCCCATTTTGAGCACTAGGCCTCGACGTTTTAATTAAATATGGCTTTGGGTCACGATTACAACAAGTATATTTTATATTTCCAAAAATAAATTTCAAAGAAATCTTAAGTGCTTCAACTATAATCCCCCCCCCCCCCCCCCCACCGCACATCCCGAATAAAATTCCAACTACATCATCAAGGCATGCCTTCAACAAAGGCATGTGGTAAAGGAGTAGTTGAAATATTTCATCAGTCGTAACCTGAGCAATCGCCGTCGGAACAATTCATGTCTTCAACCCCTCCTCATTTGGTCCTCTTCGTGACGCATCACACCTTTTAAGACATTGAACCACTGGGTTCAACCCAGAGGTGAAATGGCTGAAACTTTGCTTATTATTTTCATTTTTTCTCACAGACGAGGGGGTTTTGCCTGGAAAGAAACTCCATTCCATGGGTGTTTCAGTGATAGTCCTCAATCCACGCAGTAATAACGGATTTCTTTGCTTGTGGTTCTTCGCTCGAGACTTTGGGAGTGGCGCACAAACATTTCTCTTGAGATTATTATTTCATTCGTGTTTACGGTAATTTCGAGCACCTATAGCTACCATAACCGAAAGTGCAAATTAAAGTTTTGCCAATCGTTTATACCCAT